>VCJN01000099.1:0-84273 GCA_006384855.1 Tetraselmis striata | reverse complement strand
GTGCCGTACGGGTACGCATCAGTCGCCATGCAGGTACAGCAAGTATCTCACGGAACCTTAGATCCTAAGCGGGGTAAGCACCGGTAGGGCAATCCTTATTGGTTTACTATTCATTCCGATGCTGACGGCGACGCGAGCAATAGCGGAACCACTAGCCGCAGTGGCACAAAAATACAAAATGTAACAGTAGTCATACGGTAACAATCAGCATGAATGAAACCCGAAGCCCATCATAGACTACAAATCCTGCAACAGTGGGAAGGGTGGAGGAGGGGGGGGGGGGGGGGGGGGCATTCCAGGCGGCGCCGCACCGATCGGACAACAAAGCCCTCCTGTGGCTTCCCGTCTTTGTCTGTCGTCTGTAGGACGGCACAAACGCACACAATTCAGTGGGGGCGCCACGCAGTATAACGGCGGTCATTTCTAATAGCCAAGGGGGGAGAGGGGGGGGACTAAAGCGGCGATGCTGCCAGTGACACGAACAATCGCTCACCGGAGATAGGCAGGGACCACATGGGGAGGAAGGCACAGGGGGGGAGGGGGGCTCCGCACCTCCTGCAGTGTGTCCAGCACGTAGCAGACGTCCTGTGCGTGGTCGTACACCTTGTGCGTGGGGCTGATTCCCATGAGGCAGCGCCCGTTGCGCGGGCCGGACATTATGACCTGCGCCCAGTGCCACCCACAGCAGCAATGGGATGCTCAGCGGGGAAGCAAGGCATTGTTTTGGGTGGGTGGGTGGTTGGTGTGTGTGTGAGGTTGAGGGGGGGGGGGGGGGGGGGACAGAAGCACACTGGGCGGGAAACAGTCCAATCCGTTGTCGCCCGTGAACCGGTTCTGAGCGCCCATTAAAAAACATCCTTTACAATGCCGCGCCGATGTGCGCCCTTGCGATTGCGAGTCATGCCCATATTATCCGTTTCGCAGGATTACCATCTTAAAGGAGGCGTGACAATGGTACTTGTGCTTCATCCGTTGCTGTGCATACCGTACAATTAAATGCGGTTCGCGGGGCCCAACAAGCAATGAATTGTTTTGTACCTCTGTGTCGGAATGGTCGAGATATATTCGTGCGATGTTCTTAATGTTTATGACTTATTTACTGTCTATATCTATTACTTATTGCACCATTTCAATAGTTGTTTCCACTTTTTTTGGGGGGGCGGGGGGGGGGGGGGGGGGGGGGGTGTCAAAAACATATTTGTCCACGGGCCGTTTGTGTTTGTACGGTGATAGAATTCTGTAATTAACTTTGTTAGTTCGAGGTCACTGGGTTATTGAACCACAACCCCACGTGTGTTCCCCCACCCTCTCTCATATCGTCCAGAAAAACGCACCTCCGCCTGCAGCTCGCCCAGCTTGAGCCGCGCGCCGCTCTTCATCAGCAGCTGCATCGGGCTCACAAACTTCTTCACCAGCTTGCCGCCGTGGAGCACGTCCTTCAGCTGCACCCGCACCTGCGCGCACCGCCGCCGCCAGCCCTCCCACCGTCACTCGGCCGGGCCCACCAGCCAGCACGCGCCCATCCCCATCACAGTGATGTCCCTGCTTCCTCGGCCAGTCATGGACGCATTCACCCGTACGCAGGCAGGTGACTGGGCGGGTCCCACCTTGGCCAGCGCCACGGGGATCGGCTGCCTCTGAGTCCGGCACATCCAGAGCGACAGCACCGTCTGCGGCATGTAGGGCAACACGAGGTGAATGCGCGGCAGGAGCATGGTGGCACCCGACCGATTCAGCCTGTGAGTGCTAACCGCCGCCAGGGGATCATGACGTGGTCACGGGGTATGTCATCCATGCACCCACCAGGGCGGCCAACTCGGAGCTGCTTGAGCGCGCAGTGAGTGATTCGCCAGTAGTGTGTTGATGGGCGGCAGTGGTGTTTGTGGAAGCAGGGTGGGTGGGAGAGGGGGGGGGGGGGGGAGGGGGCACCTTGACTGTGAAGATCTCCACCAGGATGATGGAGGACGAGGCGGGCACCTCCTCGCTGTCGCCCACGCAGAAGCAGAGCGGGAACTGTTTCCGTCGCAAACTGGGGGCTCGGCACGTACTGCAGCTCCGTGATCGCCTGGCGGGAGCCATGGCCACATGCGGAGGTCGCCGCGGGACAGCATCAGGGTCAGGTGATCTGATAGTACCCCCCCCCCCCCTTTTCAGGGGTAGATGCACAGGACCCACATCATCCGGCACGGCCACTGTATGCCATAAGCATGCATGGCTACACGAGAATTGCCAATAAGACTAGATGACAAAGATAAGATGACGCCCCTTCTTGACGCACCACCGCGCGCTGTCGCCCACTCCTATCGCGCCGCCTATCGTGGAAGAGTCCACGGCCGTTGCTTCCCGAGTTCCGCTTTTGCGCTATCGCAGCGGCGTGTGGATGTGTATGGTGCCTGAGGGTGCGAACTCTGCAGGTGGCTGGACCACTCGGTGCTTCACACTTGTGCATGGCCCTAACATCCCGCGCGCAGGGAAGGATGAGCAAGATGCGCGGCGGGATGCAGCCGTGGCGGCCGTCTTGAGTCAACCCCCCCCCCCCCCCCCCCCCCCCCAAACCCGGCCGTCTACACTGGTAGTGTCCCGCCGGGGGCGGAAAAAAACAAAAAAACATAACGTACGCCCGGTAGTACGCGCCCATCGGTACGCTCGTCGCCTCGGGTTTATGCCGGACGCTCACCGTACCAAGTGGCAGGAGTCAGGTGGGTGCAAGATCCCCAGGGCCAGCCGGGGAAGGTGTTCGGTTTAAGCTTGGGGGCCAGAGGGGGGGGGGGGGGGGGGGGGGGGGGGTTGGAGGGAGCACACCTGCCGGCCGGACAGCTCCGCGCCGAGCTCCTCGCTCACCAGCTGCACTCGACAGAACACGCCGCTCTGGAAGATCCGGCGCGGCAGGCCGACCAGCCCCAGCGTGAGGCGCAGCCAGTATATCTGCCGGCGCTGAAGGCGCATTGACCGGCCGGCGGTGTGGCACGGTGGAGCGCCGGGCCGCTGCTGGGCGCTGGCGCGCTGCTTCGCGCCGGCTCGGCGGGCATGCCACCTACGGCTCCGGACGCCCCGGCCGCTTGGAATCCCCGCGGCTCCGCTGCCGGGTAGCTATCCTCCAGTTCGCCCTCTTGGCTCGCCCGCTCCGTGAGACGAGGCAGAATCACCCCTCGCATCCCTACGACTGCCATGGCTTCCTCAAAATCCCAAGCAGCCGCCCCAAGACGTTTGTCAACACGGGCAGCGCGAGTGCGCGACTGGCAGATACTGCGTCGTCGGGCACGGTGGGCGGTAGTAAGTGATTGTGGCTCAGAACTACGGGTACGACCTGTACCTGTACCTGCTTTTAGCGGTGGATTTTGTTACTGGTCTTTTTGCAAGTCACACCCGGCACACGTACGAAAAGCATCGTCGGGCCTGTTGCGCTTGCTGCTGCAGGTGCTTGTAAGGATTGCTTGTTCTGGTCGCCGGTACTAAAGAGCTGTCCCACGATTCGAAAAATTAGGTCTTCGTCATATATAAGGCCCGTGATCGGATAAGCGAGAGCGGACCCAACTACTGATCCTTGATAGTCGCTAGTCAACCACCCCACTGTGGGCGGCGGAGTGTCAGCATGCATGATCAGACGGGCGGCTGTAGCGGCTCCGCTTCTTAGAAATACATAGCAAGACATTGCTACTTCGCCTGTATACTTCGGGCTGGGCCATTATTGCTGCTGTAGGCCCTACTGGAAGGATTTATACGGTTCATCGATTGGCACATATTCTTGGATGCTAGTGGTCGTACGAGGTATGTAATATATTACACACCCCTCCACATAAGTTCGGGTTTTGCATTTTCGATCGCAAAGCGCATGCATGGGCGAGGATAACGCCGGCTGCATGTGCATACATGCTAACTACAGTGGGAATAGTTCGGGCGAACGCCTATCGCGCGCTTTATACCCACCCGCGCGACAACACGACCATTTGTGGGCGCCCTTTAAAAAACGCGAAATCAGTGCATGATGCGTTGGCGCCGGAAAATTGTGGGTTTGCGCCAACCGTCCAAACCTATGGGAAAAAGCGGCACTCGTCGCACCAAACTCGGTGAATACGCCCCTTGGCACAAGTTGCACCACACCGTGCGTGTAGGCCACTGAAAGCATGTCGCTATAGGCACGACGTGACACCCCAACGACAAGTTGGCCACTGTGGGGAGCAATTTTGGGGTGAAAATGCTGATGTTTCTGTGGCGAACGCACGTAGGAGAGGCGCTCGATGGGCCCCTTGGCGTAGGGCGATGCTCTACTATGGGGGCGCGTGGTGGAATGCCAGTTGCACCGTTTCGTGGGCGGGTTGGCGCAGTAGGGGCGTGGAGTTTAATTAATATGAAATTCCTTGAAAAATGTTGTGGAAAATGGCATTTTGGCTGGTAGATGTGTGTATCGCTAGGAGGCGGCACATGCCAAGTGTTGGTGGTCCGTGGTCATCCACACACGTAACGCTCTCGCACAGCCGAGTATGGGGCGTAGACACGCACTTGGCGCAAAGCCACGCGCCCGACATACATGGGTGGGCACATGAGGCAGTTAGGGGCAACTTGGATGATCATCTTTGGGGATTTTTTCCGGAGCCCCAAAAAAATCGAATTTTTGATTTCGAAAGATTGGTTTCGACGCAGATTTGAACGAGCAATTGCGTGGTATTTTTAAAACAATTTTCTGAGCAAACCCTGAGAAGTTATAGCGTTTTAAAGCCAAGGGGGTGTTGCTGAGCGTGGCCGACACTGATGCCATGCCAGTATCGCAACGCGACATTGTACTAGCCGCCGCCCACACGCCTGCACCCCAACCAAATGCACCCGAGCCCCTCGCCAATGTGTTTCCTCACGCGTTCATGGCCATCCCGCCGTTTGGTTGCCTATGCACGCGCGTCGGCGTGTGCGTGATACCGACCCGGTTTTTTGTGCAGTTGCAGGCGACGCCCATCCACGCACCAAGTGCAGCGTGACACCCTAGTCAAAGGTCTTTAAGCTTCGGTTTGAGCCACTCGTCACGCAGATTTTATAAAACCCTCTGAGATTCCAGGGTTTCAACTCATGTACCCTACGTTCAGGTACCCTAGACTTCTGAATTCTTGAGACTGCCGAAAAGGGACCCCAAACTTATGTGCATGGGTGTAGTATACAGCGACCATAGTTGTTTTGTGTACGCGTCGCCGAGAGAAGTTGCCGGTTGCCGACTTCGGACACCTTCTGCTGCTAGCTCATGTAAATAATTTATACACACCGGTTCGCGTAGGTACTCGTTTCTGAAGACCGTAACCGGGGCTCAAATCCGAGAGGTGTAGGTGGCAACGCTTTTTGGCTACGTGGCACGCGCTGCGTGCGAAATATTAGCACGTGACCGCTCGCGCTCCTCCCTCATCATCCCGCCGCCAGCCCCATCCCTGCCCGCGACACACAAGACGAGGCACCTGAACGCCACCATATGCCTACGTTAGCGCGCTGCTACCGCGGTATGCGCGTGATGGTGCCGGCCGGTGTGTTCGACTGGCATCGGTGGGGCGGGATGGGTTGGCGAGACGGGTGGTCACGTGGGCTCTGAGTTTTGATCAACTGACGTTATATTTGACTGTACCAACCGGACACTAATCACTATTCGCACTCGTTTCGGTAGTTGCATCTCAGGATTGTGACCCCGCTATACACAGCTTATACCCCGGGAGGATTTCATTTAGCGAGTACCCGGGGAACCGGTGTGTACGGTTTATCGATTGGCACATATTCTTGGATGCTAGTAGTCGTACGAGGTATGTAATATATTAGTACAGCGACCAAAGTTGTTTTGTGTACGCGTAGCCGAGAGAAGTTGCCGGTTGCAAGTGGGGAAAATGCTTAGACGTCTCTGTACCACACAGCAATTATTTTTGTCCGTACACCCGCACCTACCGCACTGATGTCCAGTACAGGTACAATTGCTACTATATCTATTTTTTTTACATCATGTGAGGATTTATACTGGAAGCAATATAATTTATCCGTCACATGTACTCGTATACCATATAAACGGACTGCGCTACGTACTGACATCGTTCGACTTCGGATATAAAACTACAGGAAATTTATTTGTTTATTGGTGATACCCAAAAATGATGAAAACGAGGCTTGTAGCCCGGACGCAAGCACAGGCGGGTGAACAGACATGCACCCCCGCTTTCAATTCCGTACATAAATTGCTACAGTACCTGATACTTACCGACGGAATTCCACGCGGTCGACCCGGTGCATTTCAGGTTTGGCCGCTCGATCCAGATTCCAGTACTTTATAGAGTACATGTCTCACCGGTGTCAAATTTCAGCCACTCAAAAGAAAGGGGTAAAGGGGAAATAGTTAGCAAAGCAAGGGGTCGCAGTTTCGCCAAAACTACGTGGCACATCTCTTACAACGTTGGCAGAGGGGCTCACACCCTAAAATGCGCAAGAATGGGTTGGGAAAGGAGGGTTGCGCTAGCATGAAGCTGGCATAAAGTCATACCGTGGAGACACCGCCGCGTCGCGGGGCGTCATATAGGCGTGAGTAACGGACGCCGACACACGGTTGTAGCGTATTAGCCGCGTGTGGCGGAATTTGTAACGTCGAGTAACACCCGTCGTACTTCGCCCTGTGTAATTCGAACCTCTTTAATTTCAATATGGCCATTAGCAAAGCAAAGGGGCTCGCAGTTTTGCCACCGGGTGGCCACTGAGCGTGGCGGCACGGCTGGTTGACCGCCCCAAGGGTTCATCCAGCAAAGAGGTGTCATGTTTCCGGACGACACGGCAACACCGTTGGGTCGATGTAGTCGACCACAATGCCGGACTCCATCGCCCAGCCGCCGACGTACTTGATCTTGTGCATTATCACGCCGATCACGTACGCAATTGTAGTGGGCCCCTTCCAAGGGAGCGGAATGTCGACACGAACCACGCGGGGAGGGGGGGGGGGGGGGGGGGGGCTTCCAGGTACGGTGGTTCCGGATCCAGTGGTGCCGCCCAGTGCGACCGCCGGGTCTTACATACAACACTCAACTTTCGCTCCACCGTGCGGCAGAAAAACATGCAGAGTACAACGACTGCTACTATGTTGGGTTGGCGCGGAACAGCTCCATTACGCGCATAATCAATGGTACCCGTGTCCCACCGATCGCCCACTTCAGAGTGGAGCTCTCGCATTAAAAATCTGGCTGCCGGGATCGCTAGAAAAAGTATTGTGCCTGCCTCGCCAGCGCTTGTAGCTCGCGCACCGGTAGCCACCGGGCGTTTCAGGTGGCTCAGCCGATGAGACGGGTGTCTTGCCGAGAGAGTCGGTCCATCTTGTCTGTCGGCGCGTAAAACATTCCCGATGTTGACGAGTTGATGTCCACCCCATGTGTCTGCTGAATTGGCCGGGCTCCCAGAAGCCCCCTTGGGACTGCGATGCAGCCTCAAGGCGTCGAGGAGGCTGTCGAGCCGCTGTCGGAGGTGGAGCGCTTCCTCAGCGACGCGGAGAAGAGAAAGAAGTCGTCCACGTGATATAGGATGCGCGCTCCTCTCCACCAAGTCCGCCGAAGGTAGCGCTTTCTACGTGCGGGTTGCGTGGACGATGAGGGCCACCATCGTGGCGGACGAACCCACGCCACCTGTTGACACCAGTGATGCTGCCACTGCTGTACACCAAACAATGTAGCTAGGGTATGCGTATTAGTACTTTAGCACACATCTGAGTGGTACGAGCACCGCGCCACGCACGCGCCGCGGGCACCGCATCGCGCCCGCCATATAGGCGTTCGGCGCACCGGGCCTGCTCACTTCTCTGTAACCAGACACTCTCCCGGCTATGGGCTTCCGCCTCCCAACCCCGACATGCGACATGGACCAGCACGTCGGTTGCGGGGAGGTTGCGCATGACAGGTTATGGGCCCTCTACAGCCTATGTCGAACACTAGTGAGAATGGTCTGACGCTAGACCTCGCAGGAAGTCCGTCTGGGCGGGAAGCCCGGACGTAAAACCGAGACCACCGCACCCAGAAAGGGGCCTCGACACTCGACAGGTTCTTTGCGCCTCTACATCTAAAACGCACACCCGCCGGACGCTGGCTACCATGACGCCAGCGACCGCCATGTACGGGCTCCCTCGCCAGCTACCACGACGCCAGCGACTGCCGCGTACCGCAGTTCCCGCCCGAAGAGATTCTCGGCTCGGCCGACTGGAAAATTCGGGCAACGCTCGTCGACTAGTATGAATTCGCATGCGAAGCTCGGCACACCAGCGCCAAGGAGAAGTGGCCACCCACGACTTTTATCCGCTCGACAGCTGGCGCCGTCAGACTCCCTAGAGGACCTGCCTCGATCCATGCCGAGGTCAGGGCATGGCGGGCTGCCTCTCTAGGCTAGCGACTAGCGTTAGCAGCCGAAACCCCTGCTTGGCGCATCCCCTTGCGACATTGGGAGGGGATGTTGACAACAGTGCTGCTGCCACTGCTGTACACCAGACAATGTAGCTAGGGGATGCGTATTAGTACTTTAGCACATATCTGAGTGGTACGAGCACCGCGCTACGCACGCGCCCCGGGCACCGCATCGCGCTCGCCATATAGGCGTTCGGCGCACCGGGCCTGCTCACTTCTCTGTAACCAGACTCTCTCCCGGCTATGGGCTTCCGCCTCCCAACCCCGGCGTGCGACATGGACCAGCACGTCGGTTGCGGGGAGGTTGCGCATGACACCACCGCATGGTCCATATCTTCGGCTCGAGTGTGCCGCCCGGCAACATAAAATGAGTAAGTTGCCATACGTCGTCACCAGCCCATCGGGGGACGTCTCCAGCGCGATATCGCCACGCCGAGCCGCAAGCACACATCATGGCCTTCAACTGGGCAACATGCAAAGAGAGCCAAGAAGGTGTGTGTGGGAACATTAAGGGGGGGGGGGGGGGGGACCTGAGCATGCCAATGGCGTTCTTCGTTGGTAGGAGGCACACCCGCCTTCTCGAGCAGGCAGACGATAATGATGGGTCCCATTTCTTAGTTGTGCCTCATGAGTTTGGTTTGATGCATATGTAGATTTGTGTATTTACTTCCCCGATTGTTGCGTATGTATTATGACGTTAACCACTATTGCACTGGCTTCACCGATCTCGCGTACACCCGATTGCTCATTGCACATTGACAGCGGCTACTTGTATTTGTCGCAGTGTCTGCTGCCGCCCATTTGGGTGGGCACGACGACCCGGATTCCTCGGAAAGCTGAGCGTTTTTAATTGAAGTGGATGTACTTGTATTTGTAGCTATACTAACTTGCGGGGCATAGGTAGAGAACGGCATATGAAAATGCTGGTAGTTTTCCGTGATGTCGCCCGCCGCACACACACGCACACACACACACTCACTAACACACGCGCGCGCGCGCACACACACACACACACACACACACACACACACACACACACACACACGCACGCGCGCGCGCGCAATTGCACAACGTAGTCGTA
Source organism: Tetraselmis striata (assembly GCA_006384855.1). Taxonomy (NCBI): domain Eukaryota; kingdom Viridiplantae; phylum Chlorophyta; class Chlorodendrophyceae; order Chlorodendrales; family Chlorodendraceae; genus Tetraselmis; species Tetraselmis striata. Next base: position 74,805 of record VCJN01000099.1, on the reverse strand, counting down.
GATCGTGTATATCACTTAATTATAAAACCTACGATCGGTAGTCGTTGCAAGGATTCAACGGAATTAATTGTACTATACAAAGTACGGCAAGTCAAATAATTTCGCCGACAACTCGCTACTGCTATACGCTTTGCGACGCCAAACGGGCATGTTTTGGGATCGGGAATATTATTAGGCAGAGCATTGATTAAAGTACGCCTAAGACCGTGACCGAGGCCAAATTTTGACGATGTGATCTAGTCGCTATGATCATCAATCGTTATATAGAGGCAGCGCGCGGTAGTTACATGTCATTTTACAATTTCCTGTATCGGCGAACAGCACCCGTGTGACCACCGATGTTTACGGTTGCATACTCATACTACGTACCGGTACTAGCGTTTGTCCAAGTGTCTACTACGGGTACCGCCCATTTGCGGGTAGCCATGACACGGCTCGGGAAACCGTTTCGCAGTTACGAGTATCAATAAAGCGGTTAGTAGTGTAAAACAAGGATTTACAAGGATTTCTATTCCGAAGGGCAGCGACGGCCGGCCGGCCGATGTTGGGCTTTTTGGGTATGGTGGTATCCGCGGGAAAATGGTTACTATTTGCGGTCGATACCACCATTGCCCCTATCCCCGGCGTGTCAAGCTCGGATCCAACGACTGCATTGCGGGCTGCAGAGCGCCACAAAATCCAAAAGTATGACGAGGGTGTCCGACATGCTTGGCTTTGATTCTTTCGCCGTTTCCGAGTTCGGCTTGCTGGCCCCGCACGATGAGGCCTTCTTGGTGGACCTCGCAAAAGCTTGCCACACACACACTGGCCAAAAAATCGACCAGCTCTTGTCTGCGTGGCTCCGCCGTTTCTCCTTGCTCATCAACATGGCACATGCATACAACGTTCTTGGCGGGGTCGCGGCCGCGCGCGCGGCACGTGATGGTGCTTCTGCACCTGCGTCGCGTCGCTTGTCGGCCTGTGTTGCTATGACCCGGGGCATTGGCTGCAAGCGTCCTCGCCGCGGTTGATGGCCTACGTCGGGGCGGTGTCCCCTTTGGTTCCTGGCAGCTTGGCGATTTCTTGGTTGCCTTGGCTCTTCCTTGGTTCTTGGCTCCCTAGCCTCCTGCTCGACCTTGGTTTCAGGCTTATGTCTCTTTTCTTGCCAACCTTTCATAGTTGCTGTTAGTTTTGTTTGTATAGCGCATATGTTAAAGCCCTGATGTAAAAAATCCTCAGAAGTTAGTTATGAGTAGTAGATAAGCAGCCCACACCGAATAACATTGTCGGTACACATGTACGGACGATCGATGTGGCCGCAAAATACTCATAGGCGCAAAACCCTGAACTCCGGCGGCGCTCGGTGTACTCGTGTAAATATGAGGGATGTGAGGGGCACGTTCCATGGTGCTGGAGGGCAAAGCCGCATGTGCATGATTGCATGATTGTCGCTACAAGGTAGTGAATAAACTGCGTTATGCTTTTACGTGGTATATGGCGACCAGCCCATGCGCCTACTTTTACATGGATGCCTACTTTACTTTGTGACATATGGTAGTATAGTAGCGTAGTCCTTAGTAGCTGATGATATTCTATAGGCGACAGGTAGCCGGCGCAATCCTTATCTCGTAAATATACATATATAAATATGCATACATTCATATATGTATCTATATGTATGTATACAATTTTCTTTTCATACGTATGTATGAAATGTATATGTACATCTGGCATATTTAAAGGCATGTTTGGTGGTGGCATGTGGGCAAGAGCCACACCGGTTTTTTGCAGATTAAGGATGAGGCAACAGAAGCTCAAGACCAAGAATTATTAGAAAAAGATGTAGTTACAATGATTAGTAATTGGTAGTTGGATGCGTGAGGGGACCCAACTGCCAGCAGACCTGGGGCTGCCCCCAGGGCTGTCTAGAAACGCAGTGCGTTTGTTAGTAACCAGGGGGGCAGCTGGGGCTGTTCCTCACAACAGCCAGAATTTTCAGTATCTCCCGCCCGCCCGCTCCGGGGAGTGCAGCGGCGTCTTCACAGACACCGCTATTACTCAGTGGCAGGACTTCTCCCACACACCCATGTAACCGCCCCCCTGTGAGGTTACCAACACACTGCCTCATGATCTCTTCAGAAAGAATATTAGCTGCGGAGCTTAGTGTATGTGCAGTCATGCATCAACGCCGCTACATATTGTAATTTATGATGCCGCATATATGTTTATTTTATGGTTGGTATATTTCTAGGTGATCATTTAGAATATTCTGCGCCGCTTATTCTAGAGCATGCAAACATTCCGGATACGAGTCGGTCCGCTTCTTGCCAAGGCAATATGCCACCATCCTTCTGAGTGCTTTGTCATGAGCGCTGCTAGCTAGTCGCTATTCTTGGTACCTCGCTAGCGGCTGCTTAATGGGGCAAGAAGTGGGTAAATAACTTAATACTTGACATATCATAGGTGAACGAGTTCTCCGCGCATCGTGGTTTCATCGGTTATGACCACGCTGAGCGGGAGGAGGCGGGGGGGGGGGGGGGGGGGGGCGTCATCATAATATATGGCAATAAGAAAACATCGAGTGGCTTTGATAATACATGTCGATGCTATTCAATAGTTGATCGTGGTGCCCATACTGCAGGTGTGTTGAATACTCTGTACTCATTCTTTACAGATTCCCCGACTGAAGGCTAGTCGTTGTTCTTGGTACCTCGTCAGCGACTGCTTGTTGGGGCAGGAAGTGGGTAAATTGCTAAATACGTTACATATCATAGGTGACGAGTTCTCCGCCCATCAGAGGTTTCGTCCACGCGGTGAGTGGGGGGGGGGGGGGGGGGGGGCACGTCATCGATCATAATAGATGGTAAGAAAACATCGATTGGCTTTGATGATGCATGTAGTATTCCATACTCCAGCCCTGTATACTACCGCTAGACCCAGTAGACTGACTATTAGCGACTACGAGTACCTACGGTACCGTGTCTTGCCTGATGGTAGTCTATACCGAGTTTCCTATGCATTTGGAATCCGGTACTAAGTGGTGTGGCTAAGTTCACAGAAGTTTCCTTCATTTTCTGGTTGCTTCTAGACAGCACACCGTAGCTACATCAACACAACACATTACGAGTGTACTAGTCAGCAATTCCTCGCAGGTATGAATACCGCATGGGAATAGACGACGACAAGACTGAGAGAACGCCAGAACCCATCTATAATTGAACCCAGAACTGACCGGCAATTACCTACTATTCCTTCCGCTGAGAACAGGGGAGACTATCTAATTACGGGTACCTATTACCGTTAGGTTCCCCAATAAACTGGGCCCTAACAATACATGTCGATGCTATTCAATAGCTGATCGTGCTGCCCATACTGCAGGTGTGTTGAGTACTCTCTACTCATTCTTTATAGGTTCCCCGACTCAAGGTTAGTCGCTGTTCTGGGTATCTCGTCGGCGGCCGCTTGATGGGGCAGGAAGTGGGTAAATACGTTACATATCATAGATGAGGGAGTTCTCCGCCCATTTGAGGTTTTGACCACGCTGAGCGGGAGGTGGGGGGGGGGGGGGGGGGGGGTCATTGAGCGCGCATTGAGCCGCGGCTGCTATTCGGAGAGCGGCACCTACAGTTGCCACCATTTCTTGCCCGCCCCGGACTGCTCCGCCAGTTTGGTTGCCATCTCCGCGAAGTTGCGGGCGTCGTTCTCCATAGCCGCCTGCGCCAAATCCAAGGAGATGTGTCAGTCGCCAGCGCGCAACTAGTAGCGGCCACTGGTGGCCACCCGTGAGCACGTCCCTGCCTACTTCACTACAGAGCTGCGACGCATGCAGTCGGCGCCAAGCACTGTTCCGCCCAGCAGGCGGCATGGCGGGGGCGGCACTCGCCGTCTTGTCTTGTAGGCGGCCGAGACGCTCGCCGCGCTCCTCCATGCGCTGGACGTTGTCTGCCATGACGGAGGCGGCGGCGCCCGTCTGCGCGGCCACGTGGCGATCTGAGTCAGAGCCAGCCCCGCGCCGACGCAGGTGGACACCCGTAGTTCGGGTTGTTGTACTACCTGGTGTAAACAGTCTCGCGCACGCGGGGATACACCGCACGTTTCTTGTGTAACCACAATATATATGAGAATACACAACAAATGCAGCACGCTTTCTCTGATTCGATGGTGGCTTCCATCACGTGTGCATGGAACCAAACTGACCTGGGAACCGGATACATGGTACCAAGGGAGTAGAAGGGGGGGGGGGGGGGGGGCACGTAATACGCTAGACTACGGAGGGCACACTCGTCGTCGTCTCGAGGACTGTACGGGGGTACAACCGTCCAATTCCTTGAACATTGGTATTAAAGTACCAAAACAACATATATTTGAAACTGCGGCGTAGCGCTGTCGGTATTCCGAGTACCAAAAGATTAAGTCGCGGAATATCAGGGGAATATGAGCCATATTACTACAGGAGTGTCCTGACTCCCGGGGCTGCCGGACAAATACCCTTACCGGGTAGGTGAACTTGCTCGCCTATGCCGGCAATATCGTCCCGGCGTGTCCTGGGTTTCCCCGGTTGATGCATTAGCCCTTCGAGGTTCGAATGGGGCCAAGGTCGAAGGGCTATGCTAGACCTACGACTGCAGATGGCGCAAGAGGTCAAGTGCTGGGGCGGCCTCGGCCGATGTGCCGGGGCGAACTTTACTTTTACTTTACTTTAGCCGATACCCAGCAATATCTGACAGCTACATGTAATCCTGAGCCGGCACAAGGGGACCGGCCTTCGCACTCGCTACCCAATAATAACGAAATAATATAACAAAATCACACGGTCGGTAGTGACCCGCACATTGGAACTCCCGGAATGACGAAGAATCCCACCGCAAATCCCTACTGTGGAACGACTTATATGCAGTTATACAGTAGTATGACAAACAGATATGATGAATATATAATAATATATAAAGTCCAGTCGCGGTGTCACTGGAAGCCGCGGATTCCCAGGCGCCGCAGCTATCATGCCTCTCTAACTAAGCAACTTAGCAATAGACCTGGTTCCCGGCCAGCCGGCTGGGCGGTCAGTGCAGCACCTTGCGGCCGTACAGCTTCTTGATCTCCTCCGACGACCGGACCTTGGGCGCCGCGGACGAGGAGGCGGGCGGCGGCGGCGGCGCGGAGGAGATGATGCGCGCCCCGGAGGAGGCGCCCTTGCTCGTGTCCAGCTGAATGACGGTGTCGACGGGGCGGCTGGCCGCGGCGCGCGTGCCTCTGCCCGAACCCTCCGGCACAGCTGCGGGGAGGAGCACGGCGACGCGCACACGCCTCAGCACAGCACAGCAGATCACGCAGGCCAATACTGCCAACTGCCCGGCGATCATGGCAAACAATCGCCACTAACATTGCGCGGCGTTTTGGGCTTGCCGTGTAGCATTGGTCATTTGGTCTCACCCCTTGGCCGAGAACGACATCGTATCAGAAACAAATGTATCAGAATTCACTATCTGTACGAAAGATAGTATAGAATCTCCGACCCCGTGGTGCAGTACACTGTGTTCTTTTAGTGACACGTCAACCCGATTCATGGGTGGTGCGGTAGCACATTACCGCCAACCACACTGTTCACGGTCCTCCGTTATTCGGGCTTTACACACACATTGATGCCCCTTTGGAGTGGAATTTCCTCTGCCGAGCCGCCTGCGCTGCTCAGGAAAGATGGGCGCCCCGCAGCGCTTCGCAACAAGGGCAAGGACGCACAGGAAAAAGGCGCAGATGGAGGGAACACGAGGGTCACGGGGTGCGTGAGGCATGTACCTGAGGATCCCGAGTCGTCCAGGTCGGGGACGAGGTCGAGGTCGGAGTCGATCTCAAGGGACTGCTCCGCGTCCAGCCTGCTCGAGTCTGTCTGCTCCATGTCGGCCGGGTCCTCCGCCTCCTCGGCCGACTGCGCAAAGAGGCTGCGCGCGGCAATTCCACGAGTGCGGCGAGGACGTCAGCCCCGTGTGCCACCAGCAAGTCGCGTGGCGCAGGGGGCCGGTAATAGCTACTACTTGGGGGGTACAGTGACACTGCCTCTGTAATGAACCCCCCTACAATGAACCCACCCCTTTAGTGACCAGGGGGAAGGGGCCCCGATTGTTCATTAAACAGGTAGTGTCACTGTACATGTGGGGGTATGTGCAGGTTCCCCGCGACATAATTGCTTAAGTACTGCACACAACCGATGGCTGTAGGATCGTACGATTTGCGGCGCACACAGACACACAGACACACACACGCACACAGACACATAATATTATATAAAATGTCATGCATAATATTGTACACATGTAAAAATATATAATATAGTATTATACATAGTATTATATATACACCATTATAAATATAACATTATTCAGATTATACATCTTGTATTATTTGTTGATATAACATATATCATATATGTATAATACTACATGTTTGTAAATGCGGTGTAATGCCTTTCTAAACTGTCATACGGTGTCACAAACATGTGAACAATAATGTACAGATTGTGAACAGCAGGACGCCGGGAACCGCTGAATAACTACGCGAAATCGCGTATATTCATCGGACAGAAGTCGTACATTTCATATACGAAGTCACGGCGCCACCTGAAGCTACCGATGCTGGGGGCGCGGTCATATTACTCCAGGCTATCGGGGCCCCGTCAGGCAAAGAGCACGGCGAGGGCGCACCTCTCGAGGTCCATCATTGGGCGCAGGTGCGCTTCGTCCTGCGCGTACGGGGAGGCCAGGGGCATGCGGGGCGCGTCAGAGAGCCGCTGCACACGTAACATGGAGTTGGACTCACGGGTCGCAAAAGCAATGGTATGAATCGCCTTTGCAGTACTGTGTGAGTGGTTCCGTGATATATTCGTGGTATATTCTGGTATATATCTCAAAGAATTGCATGTTGTTGCGTCTTCTCCAGGGTGCGAATATGTCCACAACTCTGATACTGGGTTATTTTACTTGTGGTGTCATCGTAAAGTGCATTTTCAAGTCTCACTTTTTTGGTTTCGTCGTACAGTGGACGTTGTAATTTGCGTCCATTTCCGGCTGAATACGAAGAACTGTCGGCTATGGAATTCCGCGACGCTTTTGTATCATTACTTAAACACCAATACCGTAGCGGTTTCTGCATGTATGTGTATGTGTATGTGCATGTGTATGTGTATGTGTATGTGTATGTGTATGTGTATGTGTATGTGTATGTGTATGTATATATAGAGAATATAATGTATATATGTGTATGTATATATGTGTATATATATACTTGTATACATATGTATATACATATAGCGAACCCCGCGGCGTGGTGAGTACGGCAAGGGCAGGCGGGTCATGGCAGGGTGGCATCTCGCAGTACACCCACCAGCGTGCCGCTGCTGCATCCTCCGGCGCGAAGGTGATGCTCCGGTATCCGCAGATTCTTCAACAGGTCGCCGCCAAACTGCGGCATCCGCCACAAGTTGTTAGCATCAACATGCGGGGGGGGGGGGGGGAGGGGGGCAAGCATAGTGTTTCCTGACTGCTTGCTTGGCAAGAGGGCCGTTTCCCGACAGGACACAAGGCCAAGGGTTGCAGTTCACCGAGGTTATATGCTGTTCTCCATTCCGAGGTGATGGAACAGCACCGGCTGAGTTCATCACCACCTGGCGCTTGGGCCAACATCACCTCGCATGCTTCCCCCTCTTACTCCCTCTCTTGCTTATCGACGCCTAAATGCTCCGACACGCACTCGCTTGATTCCCGGTGAGCGCGGAAACCCGCACCAATATAATAATAATAAGCCAGGTTCCCCCCCCCCCCCCCCCCCCCCCCGCCCCCCCCCCCCAACAATGGATTTGTTTCTGCATTACTGCGATATTTATATGCGGTATTCCGATCTATATCACTGTATTATTCTGACATATTTTGTGCGAATTCGAAAACGATGATCATGCGGAAACGATAACCCCCGTGCTACTGTTTATGCTGCTCTATAGCTGCGACTGATTTATAGCGTCGCCAATTGGGGTATTGACCGGTAATGGACTGGTTAATGACGACCCTCTAAAATTGCCCATAGTGTGGCGACTACTGGGTGACAAACCCAAACTGTTAAGAGTGTTGGAGTGAAAAGTGGCCGCGTTACAGCCTCTTCACGCCTCCCATGCCTGGCGGTTTGTGGTGGGCGTGGCGAGCCGCCTTGATGCCTGGGTAACAGGTCGCCAATCTCAACCTCGCCCGCTTTATTGCCGGTTGTTTGAAAGAAGATATCAATGCCCCCCCCCCCCCCCCCCTTTACTGCAAGTCTAGGCGGCACCACAGGCGCGCCGTAACAGATAATCGAGTTCGCGAGTCATTGGAAAAAAGGGATTGTTCGAAACGTGCAAGCAAAGATTCCGTACCATGTTTGTGGCGTATTGCCGAATTCTGATATATTCCTAAGTACGCATATATTTCCCTCTCCTCCCTGGAGGAGGAGGGGGGGGAGGGGCGGGGGGGGGGGGTGAAAATCAACGACGCATAGCAAACCCGGAGCGTAGTGACGGTGCGCGTCTCGTCTCCCACAACGGTTCTTCTCCCCCATTGCGCACCTTCTCCAAGCCCCCGAGGAAGCCCGCCACGTTGCCCGGGAGCTTGGGCCCCCGCGCGCTGTGACTCGCCTCCGAGCCGCTTTGGCTCCCGGCCTCGCCGGCGGCCGCCTCGCCCTCCGACGCCTCCCCGGCGGCCGCCCACGCGCGCTGCCGGCGCAGCACCGCCTCGCGCGCCGCCTGCGCCGCCCGCTTGTGCAGGTCCTCGGCGCGCGCGATGTCGCACATGGTCTTGGGGGCCGCCAGCGCCACCGAGTCCGCCAGAGCCAACCGCACCTGCTCGCCGCCGCGCCGCATCTTCAGTGAGACGGGTTTGCAACTTTGCGCGGCGTTGAGCACGGGCATCACGCCGACCAACTCTTCGCCGATGCTCAGGCAGGAATCCGTCACACAATGAAAGAACGACTGCGCATCAGCTCAGGAAGCATCATGATATTCGGGCAACGATCTTGTGTCACTTGTCTCCCCGGGTGCCGGCGCACTTATGCGAACACTTGCTACCACCTTCCAGCTGGGATCGCGTGAAGCCAATGGGAGCCTTCGCCATAGTGTTGTCCACATTTGACCTCTGAGACATGCAGGGCCGGTTCGCTCTTCCGCGTCGGCACCCCAATCTACTAAATGCACCCATAAGTACACCGGCCGATACCACCGAATTGCGCACGCGGCTCCCCCGACACTGAACTCTTGCGCGACATCGAGTTGGAAGATCTGCGTAGTCTTCGCACATATTTTGAAACGGTTCCACATAAATGCACATTCCCCATCATCTCGGGGTGATGGTGAAAGCCAACTACACAGCGATGTAGGCAACCCAGGCCGTGGTGACTGAGAGCGGCCGTCCGATGGTCGATACTGATGACCTCTTTCAAATGATCGCCAACGGCGGGCGGCGCACCATCTCGCCGTGCTTCATGGAGACCGCCATTTGCCCTTGGGGGCCCATCGCCGCACGCAGGCTGCGTGCATGCGGCGGCAGCACCGGCCAGCCGAGGCAGTACTCCATGTGCACCGCCAGGAGGCTCGTCAGGCGCGGCAGGCCGTACACCAACAGCTGCGAGCGGAAACACCGTCAGCCGGCACAGCCCCGCCGTCAGTGCATGCTAGCGTCGTGATACATACGACCGAGTCAACTGCACGCCAACGCTGCGGCCATCGAGGTGTGTTGTGGGCACGGGATGAGCACTCCACTGTGCCGCCACGTTTGCAGCCGGAATAGCCGCGCCCGACCAGGCCGAACTTGCCATTCGCGGATGATTCGCGTTCAGACATCTTAGTGCCAGACATGTAGTATACATCGACATTACCGGCATTAGCGTTAATGCGGTCCGCGGGGCCAAAAAAATGTTTTGCACTTTTGCGTCGGACTATTCGTGATGTATTTGTGTTGTATTCTGACTTATTGCTCTGTTTTAATAGTTTTTTTCCTCTTCGCACGCGGGGGGGGGGGGGGGGGGGGGGCAAAAACGTCACTAATCCGCGGACTGGTTGTCGTTTGTCGATTCAGCAACCGGAATTACTACATTTGCGTTATGTATGTTATCCATCACCCGTCGGCAGTCCGTGTATGTGCTGCGACGTGGGCCGCTGAGGAGGTTCTGTGCCGCCGCGAGACCTGCTCCCCGCTGGGGGTTGGTCAGCAGAAAAGGAACCGGGGAAACTGCGGGTGATCCCGGACGTGCGCAGGCCGAATGAGGGCATGCGCGATATTCCGCTCAAGACGATGGAATCCCTAAAAATAGAACCGTAAGGACGCTTTGCGATGTAGCCCGGGAGGGCGATCCAATGCTCCATGTGGATTTGACACACGGGATATGGGCAATATCCAGTTGCACCTGGACTCCCGGACGTGCTGCGGCGTTGAGTGGCAGGGCGGTTGCTACCAACATAGGTGCCCACCCTTTGGCATAAAGATCTCCCTGAAGTCTTCACTTAAATCATCCATGTGTCAAGTGGAGCGCCCGGCAAAGTAATGGCAATGCCACACTGCCGCCGTACGGAAGGGGTGCCGTTTCAACTAAGGGTGCCAAGGCACCTAAGAAACCCCGAGAACAATCCCTAGTTGAGGGGCGGAATATCGGCTGTCATAGTCTAGGTTTGGGTGTCACTTACGTTCCGCCCCTGGAAGGCAGGGTAGGTTCGTATTTGCAGTGCTATAATTTCTGCGTCAGCACCGCCATCATTTTACACCCCTACCCTCATCCTACCGCCGGAGGGGCTCCGTGGCGGGGGCTCTGCGTCAGGATTTTGCATTCGCGTGTGATGGCGTGCTTGACACAATTCGAACTGCCACGATGGCTCAGACACGTAATGGGGAAAGTGCAGACACCGGGGAATTGTGCAACATGTTCTCAATGATCAAAAATATGGTGACCGTGTAATCACCTCATATGCGGTATTTTTAACACTCGATGCTCCATATAGACATGGCGGTGACTGCTCGAGAAGACACAGAAGATTCCAGGAGCTCAATCGAAAAACTGGATTTCATGGTTCCATTGCATTGTCCCCTGAGCCACGCATGTCGGGGCCGACTGATCCGCAATCACGGGCTCACCTGGTTGGATGTCGTGAGCACCGCGAGGGGCCGGGCGCCCAGCGGAGACAAAGCTGCTGGCGGAGCGGCAGCGCAGCTCGTCCGCCAGGTTGACCTCTGCTGCGGCGGCGCGCTCGCTGCCGGCCAGCGTGGGGCCGGCACACCTCGATGCGCTGGTCGCTGGCCAGCAGGAGGAACGACGTCCACAGCTCCTGAGGCGGCAGGGACACGTGGAACAGCGCACAGACGTTCAGCCACGGGCCGCCTGCATGACAGGAGACACCCGCACCGCCAGATTCTGCACAAATGGTAGAATTGTGTTGGCTGCAATCACCGCGAAAACACCTCAAGACAGTTGAGGCATGTGCCGAATACATCAAACACCTATTTGGACAAGAGTGATACGAACAATATGAGCACAGGAATGACTATTTCATTCATGCAACATGTAATCCTGAGCAGGCTATAAGTGTTTTTCCTGGGGGGGGGGGGGGGGGGTATGTTTGAGGCATTTCAATGACATAATCATGTCACTGTTATGGGTCATCGCTCCCGTCGCTTGAGTCATGCTTTGGCGAGCAGCCAAAGGGAGGTCGATCAGCCACTCGTCAATGAGTTCACAATAAGGACACTGCGGACGAATACTGGAAGCAAGCTACCACAGGGGGGGGGGGGTATGAACATATTTGCAAACCCAAAGCGCGGCGACAGTACCGACCTTCACATTGACCTCAAACACCGCCACGCTAGGCTCGCGGTGGAGGGATGAGCCGTCCGGCTGGCCGACATCCAGCGCAGCAGGGCGCGGTTGCTGTCGCGCAGCCGCGGCTTCTGGCGGGTTGTCCACTCCCCTCAGAGCCGCTTGAGCTGGGGCGGCGCGCTGCGGGCGTTGCCGGCGTCGCCCGTATCGCGCGCTGTTGGGCTCTTTGCCTGCGCCCGCCGGAGCTGAGATGTCCGGCATGGGCGCGCTGGCTGTGGGCTGGAGGGCGCCACTTGCCGATGCCGTCCTGCACAGCGAGCCGACGTCACGTTCAGCACGGCGCACCACTCCTGTGACGGAGTGCCGCTTGCCGGCGGAGGGATTGCGGCCATCTGCGCTGTGTCACCGGTATGGCAGTTTTCTTCATGGTCGATAGCCTTGAGCTGGTCAGGTCTAAGCCCGGCGTCCGGGGTATGGTGTCTCTTTTCGCGCTGTGCTGGTGGACGTTCAAACTATCCGCTCAAACAATTCGAACGATGGGACCCCCTTCGATGGTAAGACTTGACGGAGGCAGTCATGTTGGCATATAATAAGGATAAACGGTTGCCACAGGATGGAACGCGCGCAGTCGTGCCACGAGCCTGAATCAGCGACTGGTCCTAGTACTCATGCATTGTCGTCACTTGTGGCCATGCACCCGGTACCACGATGTTCCCCCAGTTGCACCCGTACACGGCGCAGTGTGTTGTCAGTTAGGGCGTATTATATCACACAAGCCTGCTGGTATTATTGGCAGGGGAAGCTAGTCAGAGGGCGCTGCCAGGGGAAGAGCGTTGCGCTGGCACCCCGGGTACACGCCACCTGCAGTTCTTCGGGACGGGGGCTTCAGTGTTGGCGTTCGTTCATCCATGGACGGGGCTTTTCAAAATCGAACCCTACAACCATTGTTATACCAGCTGTATGGCACGTTGCACGAGTACGGGTGTTGACGAACCCTCATATTATTACAAGCCTCGCATTGGGGTTGCAAGCAACCTGTAAGAACATTCCCAACGCTGCTGCGATAGTTTCGACTACGTTTGACCTCTGGCAGGCAGGACGGGGTCTCACTTGAAGCGTTGTTATTACCGCGTCGGCGCCGGTATCCATCAAGCAGTAAGGGTGGGGCATGGCACGCAGGCCCGCACCTCCGCCTGATGCAGCCGGTTGCACCGCCTGCTCCCCCGAGTGCCTCAGGCCGGCTTCGTCCCCGCCGTTGTGGCTCCCGCCGGAAGAGCCCCTTGAACTTGTCGATGCCGGCCCTCCGCTTGTCCAGGTGCGGCCCCCCTTGCTACGGTTGCTCGACGCCGCCTTCTTCAGCAGCCCCCTGTGCCGCCGCCAGCAATAATTACCCATAATTTGTTGACAGGGATACCAATCGCCCCGCGTGTTCAATAATAGTTGTGCAAGGCAGTCACAACTACCAAATTGTTACACTTAGCTACATACACTACATACATTACAAACCTGTTTTATTTCTGGATCCCATAAGTACGCACAACTTACAATAATTTTTTTTTAATAAGCTATTGACCGTGCCCTGGTAGGTCAAGTTGTTGACAAGGCTATCTCAAACTCGAGAGGAAAGTGTGGGGGGGCGGGGGGGGGGGGGGGGGGGTGGGGCGGCGGGGGGGAGGGTGGGGTGGGGCGGGGGACGCGGGGGGGGCGGCGGGGGGGGGATGGGGGGGGGAATTTCTAGGGTTTCTTGGGTTTTAAGGAAACAGCCCAAGTGTGACACCTTTCAAAAATGATGATGGTTGATATTGGGACTCTTGTTGTTGCGCGAGCACTTGCCTCTCAGACACACAAGTGTGTGTGTGGTGTGTGTGTGTGTGTGTGTGTGTGTGTGTATCCTTTGTATGTGTATTGTGGGCACAATTGCATCCACTTCAGCGCAGGAGATCGTCATCGGCGAGGCGCACCGCGTCTTGTGCCCAAAGTCGTCCACCACACTCCTGCGCTGCCCGCCAATCCGCTTGCTCGCGGTGTCACGCTGCGCGTCCGCCGCAGCTGCCGCTGCCTCCAACAAGTCGCTGTCACTCTCACTTGCCCGCTCGACTGCTCCTCCTCCTCCTCCTCCTCCTCGTCTTCGCCCTCCTCCTCCGCCTCCGCCCCTTTCGTTCGCTGCAGCGCCGAGCGCTATCTCCTCCGGAAGCGCCTCGCCCGCCGAGCAGCGGCAACAAAGGGGCTGCTGGCTGGCAGGCTCCTCCTGGCCCTGCAACAAGGCCAGTGCCGTCAGTTGGCAGCCTCGCACAGGATGACCGGCAGGAAGGTGGCACACCCCTCCTGCCCCCCCCCCCCCCCGGCGCTACCGGGATCACACACCTTGTCCTCTTTCATCGACGCGTTGGCGGCAACGGGACCGTCCTCCTCGTGGCTGCTTCCATCTGGGGAATCAACGCAGCGCATGTCGGCGCACTGCCTGGCGCTGTCCAACAAAACGGCACCCCCGCGAGAGGAATGCAGCCACGGTGAAGGCAGGGCGCGCGGTGGCTGCATGAAGCAGGGGCAGGGGGTCGTCGGCGCACCTGGAGGGTGCGGGGCTCCCACAGGCTTGCTGTATTTGTGGCTTAGCCTGCAGCCAGTCACGATACGAAATCAGCGGCGGTAAGGGTGTCTGTGCTCCAGGGCCCCGCCTTGGGGGGACGGGCCCAAATGGCGGCCGGGGACCGGCCGGGAGGAGGGGGATCAGTGCCAGGCGGGGACGGACTTGACCTCCGCCCATCTCCTCCGCCACCGCTTGCCCACACCAAGTGCAGGTGGCCTAGTGGGCGGCGGCTGCGGGGCGCCGCTGTCGCTGAGCGGCTGCATGCTGACTCCCTGCCAACCCGGGCAATGAACGGCGACTTAATGCAGGCTGTCTGCGTCCCAGGAGGAATATCGATACATGTGGTTCAAAATGCATGGATGCATTCACAGACATGGAGAAACATACAATATACATATGAATTTATATATATATATATTATATATTATATATATATATATATACATATATACATATATACATATATACATATACATATATACATATATACATATACATATAACATATACATATACATATACATATACATATACATATACATATACATATACATATACATATACATATACATATAAGAGACAGTACATATACATATATACTGCATGTCATATATACATGTATTTAATGCATATATCGTCTATTATTATACATGAAGTGTAACATATGAAACGGAGTGGACATGAAGATGCAAATGAAGAAAAGGATGTCCTTGCCATAAATGGCACCTTATCCCTCACCTTGAGGCCCCGCTGGCCTGAGCCAGAGTGCCCGATAACGCGCCCCGTGGCGCAGTCCACCACCGACACGCCAAAGTCCTCGCCCAGGCAGTACAGCACGACGTCCTGCAGCGCGCCTGCGCTGCCTGGACTGAGAACTCGGGGCGGTGGGCTCTTGGGGCTCGCCACCGCAGAGCCATGCGGCAGCGTGCCGAAGTGCATGTCCACGAGAACGCCCGGGCCTTGCGCGACCGGGATCATAAAGAGGAAAGCGCCGCGGCCGAGGTCAAACACGCTGACCTGCAGGAGCACACGCAGGTAGGTGCTCAGTGCGGCGACTTGGGGAGGAATAAAGTGCGGCGACTTCCGCAGCGCGCGCGAGTTTTTTTACCGGAAGCAGCTCTATTTACAGGGGCGTGCACCTTGCCGTTCTCGTCGCCAAAGGCCATCAGGTGATAGCCTGTGCCCACGGCAATGGCGGACACGGCGGCCGAGTGCACGTTTGCCTCCATCACGAGGTGGAAACCCGGCGCCTGCGGGCGCGAATTCGACCCCGGTCGCATGCCGTGAAGGTCGACCGTCAAGGGCGCCACCTGCCTGCGGCGGGAGCGCCACTGCAGCGGGCGACCGATTGAAAGTTTGTCAGTCTGACGGCTCTCGCAGCGAACGCGATAACGATCGCAATCCAGTTTCGAGCCGGTATGCCGAGGTATGGACAGGGTAAACGATTTTGAATGATCCGATAAAACCCTAAACGGCCGAGGACGGGGGGGGGGGGGGGGGGGGGGGGGCGTTAGGGCTCACCTGGTACAGCCGTAGCTTGCCGTCCGCATGGCCGACCGCCAACAGGCCCGCCTCCCAACACAGCGCGACGCACGACACAGGAGCAACGCGCTGCGGCTCTTCGTCCGCGCCCGCCGGCATCACCACGCCACGGCACATCGGCACCTGCGTGCGCGTGTCCCAAAGCAGGCACCGCCCGCTCGCGTGGCCAGTGGCCAGCATGTCCGCCACGCCGGCGCCGCCCTGCGGCGGCTCGGCGCCCCGTCCGCCGCTGACCACCCACGACCAGTCCGCCGTCCCGCGCCCAGGGCTCGGGAGCACCTGGTCTCCATCCGCCGGGTCGCCCGGGCGTAGCAGGCGCGGCAACGGCGACAGGTCGTCCACCGTCACGGCCAGCGCCCCCTTGGAGCGCGGCGTGGCCGACTCGATGGAGGACACGTGCGCGACGGGCTGGTGGCGCAGCCACTCAAGGGCGGTAACGGGCCCTGCAGCTTGGTTGCTCAGCGGGAACTGGCAGGCTTCGACGTGTTCCTGCCGAGCAACATTCGGAATGAAAATCGAGGCACACAAGAACCGCAACAGTCGAATAGCAAAAATGTTGTTTGGGCCTGCATGGTAGGCGTAGGAAGCGCTTGTCCGAGACGGCGTGGGCAGCGTACCTCGAGCGCGTACATGATGAGCTGCCCATGCTCGCTCAGAACCAGCGCGGCGGCCGTCTCAGCACTCCCACCCGCAGGAGCGGGCGACTTCGGCAGCAATTGGAAGCCATTGATGGCGCCAAACCACGGCAGGCTTTGAGCCTGTCAGGGAAGGGCGTCAACCAGGTGAGCGCCGTGACATTGAGGGACGGTGAGGTTGTGCGAGGGGTAATGCAGGGGTGGCTGCTCTCCTATCCTTGGGGCAAGCATGTCGTTGATGCGTTTGGCCTCACCTGTGAATCAGAGACATCCTCAGGGACGGCAGCGCCCCACTCCTCCGCGGCCGCGCCCTCGCCCTCGCCAGCCACCTGCAGCAAGGGGTGATGAGCACAGCCGGGGCGCGGATGCAGCTGGATCCGCCTGCTGGCAGTTCGGCAGAGAGCACCCGTGGCACTGCACGGGAGTAGGGGCGCACCTTGGAAGGCAGCCGGAGAAGGGACAGCCCCTCGGGCTGCTCCATGCTTTGCCCTCCCTGGGCACATTCAAGGCGGGGAGGGGAAGGGCAGCCGCAGCGCTTAGGCGACGGAGCCAGTGCCACAGAGAGCCATGCGGCAATGGGGCTGATTGTACATGTCGAATGGGATGCTGCATCATGTGTTCGGGTCCGCGGGGATGAATTGGTTTGCTCCATCGAGCACAAGATTATTAGACTGTAATTGTGTTGTATTCTAATCAATTTCCAAGTGAACATAGTTTTCCTTCTTCACAGGGGGGTCAAAAGCAGAAGCACATAGGGTTCCCAAGGCGCCGTTGCGGCATCGGACATGCACGAGAAGCGGCGGAGCAGCACCTGCACCAGAAGCAGCCCCTCGCGCACAAGGCGGACGGAGTTGATGGCGGATGTGAAGGTGTCCGGCGTCACGCGCAGCCGCACCAATGCGTGCAGCACCTCCCCCGTGTCTGGCAGAGCTCCCGGTGGCGGCGCTGCGTCTGCGGTTGCCATCGGGGATGGGGGCCGAGGGATCATGCAGCCATCCCCGGCGTTCACGCTTCTGCGCATCACCCATGTGCGCCTGTGAATGGGTGCAGTGCGCGCTGGCATTTCTACAGGGCCGTGCTGCTGCTTGAATACCGCTTGCGGGGAGGGTGGGGCTCCGGAATATATACACTCACACATGTACATATATTTACATTTGTATAACATATATAATACCTGCACATATGACTGCCGACGCGGCAATGGGAACACTGCGAGCTAAAACCCGCATGCGAGAGGTCAGACATAGGGGACAGAGCATATACCCATGCATATATTCACAGAGGAAGGGGGAAGGGAAGGGGGGGGGGGGGGGAGGGAGGCCAGGCATACCTGGCAGCGCACACGGTGGGAGCTGCCAGATGAGCACGTCGCCGTTGCTGTGTGCGCTGGCCACGGTGGAGCCGTCGGGCGCCGCCCAGCAAGCGCTGTGCAGGTCGCCGACGTCCTGGAAAAGATCGCCGCCGCCGGTGTTGCGGTGGGCCGACGCTGATGCGCCCGCGTGGCTGCTCGGCCACACCAGGTGGGCGGGGGGTTCAGTGACTGGGTGACGGCTCTGTTGTGGAGGTTGTGCCTAGTTGGCCGCCCATGGGAAGGGACGACTCACGTGGGAGCAGACATAATGTGGCAAAAAGAGATGAAGAAAGGGTGGGGGGGGGGGGGGGGGGGGGGGGGCACCTGAGGGACCACACCACCAGCCCGTCGCTGTGCACCGCCAGCAGGCAGTCAGAGTGTGTGCGCGGCTGCGGCTCCAGCGAAATCAGCGGGCCCACCACCTTGTCGAATCCCCACTCGTCCGCGCCCACTGCGAGGCGGCGTCGGCAGGTTTCACATGTTGGGGCGCACAGGCGGTTGACGCCATTCAGAAGGGAACACAGCTTTACGTTGGAAAGTGACTCCAATGATTGCGTGATGGCGCTTAGTTTGTAAAGTCAGGAGTCCAATATTGATGTAGATTAAAGCAGCATGCTCCTCGGGGCGGGGCCGATGGTGCAAGGGCATCGGGGGATGATACAGGGAGAAAAAGGGGACTGAGAGCGGACAGGGGCGGGTGCGCACCCGCGTAGGGCATCATCTGCAGGCTGCGGATCTGCAGCGAGCAGGCGCGCGTGCCGTACGGCCCCGCGGTCGCCCGCGCCACGCGCATCGCGCCGGACGCGCAGCCAAGCAACAGCCAGTCGTGGTTGTCCTCGGCAGGGAGCACCGCTGCGCAGTGCGGCGGGTCCGCCGTCAGGGTGTGCAGCACTGCGGTGCGCTGGTACGGCGCGACGAGGCTGAAGACCTCCACAAGGCCATCCTGCGCGCGCGAGCCCATTGCCCCACCAGCGGCATGTCAATCCAGCATTTGCCACGCTATCTCCGAGGGGCTCCTGCTGCCCCTCATATCCACCCCCCCCCCTTTCGCGCTCATCTCTCTACACACCACTTGAGGCGGTGAAACAGGAAGGAGGGTCATGGGGGCAAAAGGGGTGAGGCCAAAGGGAAAGAGCCCTGGGGGGTGGGGGAACACTGCACCTCGGCGATGCGCATCACAGCCAGGCGATGCGGCACAAAGAGGAGCGCCCGCGTGGGGGTGTGCGACGGGGAGCGGTACAGCACCTCCGCGCCGTCTTGGCCGTAAACTTTCACTCGGCCGTCCGTGCAGCCCACCTGGGCCAGGTCCAGGGTGGAGCGAATATGAACGAGATGGGTTCCGGCAGGAGGAAGGCGGACGGGGCAGGTGGATTGGGGGCATCAGGCGCACTCACCGCGAGCAGGCGCTGATGGCAGTCGTACGCCAGCTTGTCCGCATTCTCAGGCACGCCAAAGTGGCTGAGGAACTGCGGGACCAGGCTCTCGGCAGGCAGCGTGTCCTCTGGCAGCGGCTCCGCTCGTGGGGGCGGCGCCGGCTGTCGTGGCGGCTTTCCCAGCGGGGCCGCGCCGCCCAGGCGGGAGAACAACGAGCTGAGGCCCATTGCGCCCCCACCGACCGGCCACTCGCGCACTCGCCCTGTCCACCAGCAGACATCAAGATTTCACTGCCCGAGCCACTCATGCAAAGAGACAAGCAGGGGAAGCAGGAGCTGCGTATTTAACAGCGGACGCCCCCAAGGAGTGGGCAATGCAGGGGTGACTGGCGCCACCATGTGGCTGCCGCCTCAGCCGATTGGACCGCCGCATCTACCTTTCTTACCAAAACCACACACGCACGACTGTAAACCAGGTGAAGTCCGCTCCCATACAACCATGCCTTACAGACCCTCACCCCCCCCCTCACCCACAACCCCTCCTCTTCCCCGGACCTCCGCCATCAGCTACATCAAGACACCGCCAACTCCGAAAGCCAGCACCACTTTAGCCCTGCTTGCGGCCCTTTCACGAAGAGCGATGTGCGGGTGTCCTAAAACCCTGATCTACATAGCGAGCAGGGCTGAAGCTCCCACCTGCAGCGGGCTGCTCCGCGCGAGGAACTGCACGCTTTCGAATCGGCGATGAGGCCCGGCGTGGCGAAGCCGGTCGGGCTAGCCAGGGGCGGAATGGGGCACTAGCGATCTGTTTATCAGTACGGACCGCTCGCAGTCTCGACCAGCTGAGCCACCGGTCAGTGGCCGCTTCCGGTGGTGACGTTCTCAGGTGAAACCGGTCAAAACGGGAGGCCAGCGCCTTGGGTGTCTTCCCTGGCGGAGGCTCCGCTGTTTGAGGTGCTGATGACGACGACGCGCCAGCAGTTTCCAGGCAGTTTCTGATGACCCGGCACTCCCGCGGGTTCGGGTACGAGTCCCTGGCCTGGCGGCTGATTATACATTATACCCGAGAAATGCGCGTTGACATTGTCCAATTTCCGAAATTCAATGAATTTTCATGAAATAAGTATGTATATTTTGAAAATGGCCCGGCTGGGTTGGACGTTCCACCCTGGAAATGTGCTATCCCCCCCAGTTTGATTCCACGAGTGACACGTCAGCAGTCAAACCATAACGCACCACGTACCATAGAACGCATCTGCATGTACCATGATTCCCTGCCACGTACCATATCGTCTGTAGCGTACCCTCAATTGTCACAACGTACCAAAACGTACAAATCCCCAACCTGAAGATCCTGGACATGCTATAGCGACTTCGCTATATATATTATAGTACAGCAGTACTAGCGCATCGCGGTGTGCAACGGTGTGCACTGCGGTGTGCAACAAGTGCACACCGCAGTGTATAGTGCGCGCATGTGCACTGCGACAGCAGTATCCTTGGCGCCCGCCAGGTGCGCGCGCCGCTACATGGCGGCGCGGGCGCTGCGGGCGCCGCCCACTTCCTTTAACCTCACCGCATCCTCCTGCCCCTCCCACTCGGCTGCCCCTCGTCAGGGGCCCACGCCCGTGCCCTGCACCAGGGCTATAAGAGGTTATGATGCCCTCCTAGCCTCACAGCGTCGCTTCCCGCTGTGTGCTCCGTCTCGTCGCGCCGCGCCCGCCTGCACGGCGCGCCCTCCTGGCCTGTCGCCCGGTTTTTCCGTGAGCGTTTGTATGTCCGACAGCCCGCCCCCGCCGCCGCCAGGCGCAGGCGGATCCTCCGACCAGTGGCCCGCACTCGGTCAGTCCTTTGGCCCCCTGTCCCCTGCCTCCTGGGGGCAAGTCAGCTCCGCAGCGGCGCAGCGCGCCGTGCAGATCCAGCAAGCTGCCTCAGCCGAGCAGATGTCCCAGATGGTCGCGGAGATGCGCACCATCGCGCACGATGCTGCCGCTGCCGCCAGCCGCGCGGTAGTGCAAGAGCTGCGCCAGCCCTCGCTCTCGCCCAAGCCTGACCCAGGCGACACAGCGAACCATGCCGCCACGTCCGCCCCTGCTCCTGCTCTGGTTCCTGCTTCCATGCCGCCCCCGCTCTCTCCTGGTTCTCTTGGTGACGATCTTGGCGCTCTCCCTGTCGCGCCCCCTCGCCAGCTCGGCGCGCATGACCTTGGCCGCTCCCTCAAGACCGCTCTCTCCCAGTTCTCGCCAACTGACTCCTGGCCCATCTACCGCGACGACTTCCTCGCCCACCTGACGACTGTCAACCCCGTCCTTGTCGCTGTCCTCCTTGGGGCTCGTCCACCAGCACACGGCCTGACCGCGGAATCGTTCAGTCTCTTGCAGCAACAGCTCTCCGCCACGCTCACTGTTGTCATGAAGTCTCATCCGACGGCTGCCACACGCCTCCGGAACTTGAGGCGCTCGGACACCTTCGCTGCCGCCGACAATCCCGGCACCCTGGCTTGGGACCAGCTGTGCACACACCTCGACCGCCGAGGCGTGGCTCGTACTGTGCGCCACCTGTTGGCTCTCCAGCAGCCGCAGTCACCGTCTGAGGATCAGGGGGCCTTCACCCAGCGCATGCTGAACGCCTATCACGAGCTCAACGACAGCCCTGTCCCCCTGCACTCCAACGTGCTCCACGAGAACGTGCTCGTCGCTGCTACCCTCGCTGGCATGCACAACACAGTCGCCAGAGACACCATACTCTCCGCCCTCGACGCAGCCGAGACTCGGGCGGAGGACATCTCCTACGGCCGCCTGTGCGACATGATGCACCGCCACCCAACGACTCCCGACAGCAAGCCAATCCGCCCCGGCCAAGACGTTGCCGCCTTCGCTGCGGCTATGCACACTCAGCTGCACTCGCAGGTGGAGGCTGCGGTCGTCGCTGCTATGGCCCGTGCCCCCCCTCCGGCTCGACCCCCCTACGCTCGTCCTCCCCGTGGTGGCCCGCAGAACAACGCCCGGCAGCATCCGCCCACGACCCCGTGCCGCATCTGCGAATCGCAAGGGAAGGGCAAGCGTTTCCACTGGCATGCGCACTGCCCCCTGCACCAGGCTCCGGCTGCGCCAACTGCTGCGCCGCCTCCTGCCCCCGCCACTCATCAAGCTGTTGTTTCTCCCGTGTCGGCTGCATCGGCGTTTTCCGATGAACTCTCCCACATGATGGCCTTCCTCGGCAACCCGGACAGCGCAGCTCCTAACGCCATGATGGCACATGCTGGGCCGAGTGGCATCCATGCTGGTTTCCTTTCGGTATTCTGTGGGAAGGCCGCCGCCCCGCTCCCCGTCGCCGCCTCCGGCATGTTTCTTGTCGACGGTGGTGCCAACATCTGCATGGAACCCGACGTCTCGCGCTTCCGCGCCTACTCCCCCTTGACCACCCCGGTCCCGTGCTCTGGCCTCGGCGTTGACATCCTCGGCTTTGGCTCAATTGACATCTCCGTTGTCTACACCGATGGTGTCAGCCGCCCCCTGACAGTGCGCGCGGCACATGCCCCCGGCATGACGGCCAGGGGCGCTCCTACCATCCTCTCTCAGGAATACCTTCGTCGCGAGCACGGCGTCAGCTTCTCGTATCCTGCTCGAGGGGCGCCCTCCGCCACGGACTCTCACGGCTCCCTTGTCCTCACCATGGTCAATGACCTGCCATTTCTCACCGGTGGCCACTCCGAGTCTCCTGGTACAGCCCCTCCATCTGCGTGCCTTGCCTATAAGGGCCCGCCTGAGTCGCCGCCTGATGCCCATCGCTTGCACCTTCGCCTCGGCCACCCTGGCAGGGACGGCATGAAGGCCTTGCTTCGCTCGGAGTCCGTCGTTGGTGTTCCTGCTGCTGCGGATGCTACCATGCCAGACTGCGAGCCCTGCATCATGGGCAAGTTGCGACACGCTAGCGTCTCTCGCGCTCCTGCCAGCGTTGTTCAGCCGTTCTCGGCTTTTAGCTCTGATGTCTTCGGTCCCGTGGATGTCCCCGGGGTAGGTGGGGCCAAGTTCCTCCTCGGTGTAATCGATCACTACTCCAACTACATCTGGCTCGCTGCCCTCTCCTCCAAACGAGATATCATCACCCAGCTTCGCCTCGTCCTGCTGCAAATTCGCACCATCTGCTCGAAGGCCGGTCAGCGCCGCTTTGCCCCGTCCATCAAGTTTGACTGTGACCCCAACTACCTCGATACGGCCTGCCGGTCCATGGTTCGCGAGTGTGGCTTCTATGATAGGTTCACTGCCCCATACGCTCACCACCAACTCGGTCGCGTCGAGCGCCGTTGGGGGAGTCTGGGTCAGCGAGCAGTCTGCCTCATGCAACACAGCCACGCGCCTCGCCGGTTCTGGGGCCTCGCCATGCGTCATTCTGCTTTCCTTGCGAACAGGCTTCCGTCGCCGTCGGCGGCCAACGGTGCTGGTGGAGTGCCCTATTGCCTCCTCCACGGCGTCCCGCAAGTCGATCTCAGTGACCTCCGTGTGTTCGGTTGCACTGCCTACCTCCGTCTTGAGGACCGCTTTCATCTCAAACTCGAGCCCCGCGCTCTCAAGTGTTTGCTGGTTGGTCAGTGCGATGACGGCCCTGGCTATTGGCTGTATAATCTCCAGTCCGGCCGCGTCATTCGCTCCGTCCACGTTGCCTTCCTCGAGGGGATTCCGGCCCATGCGCCTCCGCCGCCCACCCCAGCCGACGTGCCCACATGTGCTCATCTCGCCGGTCCCTCCCAAGACGCGGCTCGCTTCGCTAGCCCTTTCGCGGCGGCTGCAGCCACAGCTACGCCGGTCTTCTCCCGTCCTACCAAGCGCCCCGCGCCTCCGGCCAGCCCGGCCTCCGATTGGCATGAGCTGGACGCCTCGCCGGTACCTCCTGCCGTCGCTCCGGGCCAGTATCCTCCAGCGTCCCGCATCCCGGTGCCTGACACCATCAAGCAGGCACTTGCTGGCAAATACCACAAAGAGTGGCGCGCATCTATCGTCAGTGAGCTCCGCTCCCTCCGCGCTCGGAACACCTTTGCCTACGCCCGTCTCCCGGTGGGACGGCATGCTATCGGCAACAAATGGGTCTTTAAGGTCAAGGCCAACTCCGATGGCAGCGTCAACAGGTTCAAGGCCCGCCTGGTGGCTCAGGGTTTCAGCCAGCAAGCCGGGGTGGACTACCACGCCACTTTCTCCCCCGTCGTCAAGCTCAGCACCCTCCGCACGTGTCTGGCCGTGGCCGCTGCCCGCGGCATGCACATCCACCAGATCGACATTGAGACAGCCTTCCTGAACGCCTCCCTCAAAGAGGAGATCTACATGCGACAACCTAAGGGCGCCGAGGATGGCACGGACAACGTCCTTCGCCTCCTCAAGAGCATCTACGGTCTCAAACAAGCCTCCCGGGAGTGGTATGAGCTCATCCACAAAACGCTCACTGGTCTTGGCCTTGCGCGCTCCAACTCCGACACCAGCATGTACAGCATGAACCACCCACGGTACGGCATCTGCATCGTCCTTGTGTATGTGGATGACATCCTCGTCGTCTCCGACTCTGTTGAGTGGATCCGGTCAGCCAAGTCCGCGATTGGTGCTGAGTTCAACATGACCGACTTCGGGGAGGCCGCCTTCGTCCTAGGCATGGACCTCACTCGTTGCTGGGCTTCCGGCACCATCCGACTATCCCAGGAGCAGTACACGCTCGAACTGTTGGAAAAGTACGGCATGCAGGACTGCTCCCCGGCCAAGACCCCCATGGGCAGTGGCCACTACAAAGATCTTGCCAGCGCCAGCGACGCCGACAAGGCCCCGCTCTCCCGCGAGGACCATGAAACGTATCGCGCCATCCTGGGCTCTGTCAACTTCCTCACGATGTGCACCCGACCGGACCTCGCCTTTGCTATCAGCGTCCTCAGCAGGTTTCAGTCTGCCCCGCAGAAGATCCACCTCATGCAGCTCAAACGGGTACTCCGCTATCTCAAGGGCACCCCTGGCATGGGCATCACCTACGGAGCCATTGAACCGGGGGGGGGCTCGCCTCGTAGTCTACTCAGACTCCGACTGGGCCGCTGACACCAGCAACCGGCGCTCTCAGTCCGGTGACATCAGCATGCTCAATGGTGGTGCCATTGGATGGAACTCCAAACAACAAGAGACCACAGCGCTCTCCACCACCGAGGCTGAATACGTTGCACTCAGCAGAGCGGCACAGAACACTGTGCACTTCAGGCAGCTGCTACAAGACATCCACCAACAACAACAAGGTCCCACCATTGTCTATGAAGACAACCAGGGAGCAGTCAAACTTGCCAACAATCCCATGGCTTCGCACAGAACCAAGCACATCGACATCAAGCATCATTACACTCGAGACCTAGTGGATGCTGGAACGATCTCTGTCACCCCCATCGCTACAACAAAGATGCTGGCCGATGGGCTCACCAAAGCCTTGCCTGAACCCACTCACACACTGCTGTTTAGACAATGCATGGGCACTAAGTCAACTGTATGACCGGCCTATGATTGAGAGGGGCTATTATAGTACAGCAGTACTAGCGCATCGCGGTGTGCAACGGTGTGCACTGCGGTGTGCAACAAGTGCACACCGCAGTGTATAGTGCGCGCATGTGCACTGCGACAGCAGTATCCTTGGCGCCCGCCAGGTGCGCGCGCCGCTACATGGCGGCGCGGGCGCTGCGGGCGCCGCCCACTTCCTTTAACCTCACCGCATCCTCCTGCCCCTCCCACTCGGCTGCCCCTCGTCAGGGGCCCACGCCCGTGCCCTGCACCAGGGCTATAAGAATATACGACTTCGTCGCCGACCTGCTGTACATCATGATCTGTAGTTCGTTGAAAGTTGTGTCTAGTGTTGCCAAAATGTCTCGCAGGCTGTTTTACAAGTTCAAGAGCCGAAATTGGCAGAGGTTTATTTTTAGTAAAAGTAAGGCCACGCCCTCCTTCTCCCTCTTCACTTCACTCCCTCCGGAGAGAAACCAGAGTCAGGGGGGGAGGGCGCTGTGTGCAACACAGCGAAAATGGAAGATGGCAGGCTCGGCTGTTGCGGCTGCTTTTACGTCTACGACTCGTGACGCACACGAACAGGCGCAGTGACGGCGAACCAGAAATAAACCCGTACCACATAGCATCACATGTAGCCGGAAAAGCGGTTAAGAGATAAGGAAACCCAATAAACTAGTTTAGATCGTTTCAAATTTAGTCTGGCTTTGCCAGGGAAGAGCGAACGAAGAGAGCAGCAGATTAATGAAGCAGGGATAGCGCCATGTCAGTATGTCGCAAGGGGGCGCCACCGGAAGGGCCCCTGATGCGGAGTCTTGTTGAATTGCGTCACCGGAAGTGGGGAAGGGGCGTGATGTGGCCGAAGAAAAAGCAGGCGCCAAGTGAAGGGTGTTAAGACGTTGGCAGTCGATGTAGTCCAGAGCGATGTCGGAGTTGGTTCCCCACCGCCGGCTCTAGTGGCGGATGTATATGGGACAACAACGGAACTCCGATGGAGTATGCAGCAGAAGTTGTTGCACCATTGCAAAGGCTGTGAGAGGTCCATGAAGTACTGACGGGGAAAGGGGGGGCAGCACCAACGAAACGATGGCCGCAGAGATCCCATCCGACGGTGTAGCGGCAGTCCATGACTTGGACTACTCGCTCGGGGGGACCGCCCAGAAGTTAGTCTCGGCCAAGGCAACATGTGACGCCGTTGGGGCAGGCTGGACTTTGTCGATGAACTGGTGCAGGAGACGGGCGACACGAGAGTGCTCCGGTATGGGAAGGAGCAAAACGCGCATGTCGTCAGGGTCGTGCCAGCTGGCACGGCCTTTATCGCCGTACACATGCAGGGTGATGTTGTAGGCGTCGACATATGTATATGTATGCACGTCCCGCGCTCGGCACGACACACCAACAAATAAGGCCGCAGGTAAAGAACATCAATATGCCAACCGCGGCCATGAGGGCCCGGAAGTCGTGCTGGTACTGGGAGGGGGCGGCGGGGGGGAGCAGAAAACACCTAACTCGGGCACGCTCAACGAAAAAGTAGGTAGGCCATGGAACGCGAAAAGCAACAGCCTCCAGGCGGCGTTGCCCGAGTTAACATGCCACGACGCGGTGAGGTGTAGGCTGTCCTTAGTGATAGGGTCGATGTTGTGCAGCTCGAAGAACGTGTTGATTGCATGCAAGTAGGGCTGCAACGACTCAGCCCCAATGTCCCCCCGACGATCCAATAAGCGACATGCCGAACGACAGTAGCATTAGTTAGTCGCCTCCGACATCATGATGGTGTTCTCCGAGCCGTGGCAGAACCCCGCAGAATTGAGACGGCTTGCCGGCATAGCTCCGGAGAGCGGGCCGGAGAGGAGGCCGAGTGCATGTTGCCCCAGGTCGTCCGAGCCGAAGCCCTCATGTAGACCACTAGTCTACCGGACCGCCAGCACCTCGTAATTAGCCGTAATACCCTACTGTTATATTACCCCGTAGGGAATCTTACTAGTATAACGACACTCGCATGTAGTCCTTCCGCGACATACTCGTAACAAACTCCATCAAGCGCATATCACACGTCATTGCGACGATATATCCGCGGTGGACTCATTTTGCTTTTGGCTCTGGAAGCCCGACAATCTCGCGTCTTGAATTCTTGATGCGCCATAGAGCGATAGCGCGCGCGTTTACATCTCGCGGGTGGCGGCAGCGGCTACTATACCATCGTGGTCTGGCGGCCGGCCCGAGACACGAACGGGCCACC
This sequence comes from Tetraselmis striata, assembly GCA_006384855.1. Taxonomy (NCBI): domain Eukaryota; kingdom Viridiplantae; phylum Chlorophyta; class Chlorodendrophyceae; order Chlorodendrales; family Chlorodendraceae; genus Tetraselmis; species Tetraselmis striata. The sequence goes on along the minus strand of VCJN01000099.1, from coordinate 46,771 downwards.
GCCGTATCGGTCCCCGGCCGGAACCGGACGTAAATGATTTTTCCCGCCCGCCCACTGCTGCGCGCCTCGCCGCCCACTGCTGCCGCGCGTGCATGCTGCATGTTGCAAAGACTGGCACATGTTGGGTCAAATTCAAAACATCCAAGTGTTGGACCCGATAGCGCCGTGACCTAGCCGACACCATCCACAATTTTGTTGTGGGAAAACAGTGCATGTGGCGACGATAGCGCTATGCAAAATCATGAATTACGCCATCCATGTCTATACGTAGCCTTAGGCCACATTCGGGGCCGAATTTATACCGCTACGTCCCCCTTGGTATGTGAACTATCAGGACTGCATGTAGGGCATTGAAATTAAGCGATTCGGAGTGCAACAAGCCCCATCCATAATTCCGTTGGTTTTGGAGCAAATTCGTTGCAAAAATCTTGATGTAGTAATCGTTGCATGCTCAAGCATGAGAGGGTTCTCGCGGCCTCCTTGCTGGCGCAGGGCGAAGCCTTTCAACAGTAGTGAATGGCGACGTGCCCACATCGTGTTATCGTGGGCTGAGTGGCACGAGAATGGCGAGTCCTTGATTGCCTCGATAATGGCGGAAATTACGTTGTGAAAATGGGGGATTCAACGTGGCGCCCATACCTACATCGGTAAAGGGGAGCATGAACCAACTATGATTGGTTTGCGTGCAAATAAAAATAAAACACTGCCCCATCGCCGGGTATTGAGTATTGAGACGCGTGTACCGTCAAGTTCCACTACGCCCATGATGTGACTACCAATTGTTGCAACACGCGTGTATGTTTAGGGACCAAGAGGTGCCTTAACATGTCCGGACGCCAGCGAGACTGTGACATCCAACATTACTCTTTCACTTAGGTCATTGTCCATTATTTTTCAGAATTCTGTGAGCGATTCCTGAGCCGGTATTCATTTCCAATTGTTTTTTAACGGTTGCTCAACGTGGCAACACAGCAGTCGTGATTGTATCAATACATGATGTACATCAGTGGCCCACGCTCACATGCCCCGACCCCACGTAAAACCACCCTACCTAGCCCCTTCGCTTACATGTTTCCTCACTTATCCACAGCCATCCAATGGTCTATGTATGCGCAGCGGCACGTCATGGGCGCCAACCCATGTGTTCAGGGGTTAGTATATTTGAATCGCTCAATACGGCACCAGGATGGCTTGTATGGCACAGCTATTACGGTATAAGGGCTCGATTGAACCCCATTGTGGTGACGACTTAAACATACTGTCTACTCTCCTAGCTAGGCACACCCCTCCCTTCCCTCTACGCTCGCTTTACCCATAATAAAGCAGACCCTCATGTGAGGCCTGTGTGAGGCAGTACTCAGGTTTGCAACATTACATGCCCAATCTTCTCGTCACCTTGTTTCGCAGACAGAAAGTTTGGCATGTTTGCAACGGTAAATGCTAGGTTGGGACAAACTTCCAGACGAAGCCCAATCTCGTGACCAAGCAGCTCAGCACAGTCGAATGTGCCATCCGGAGGCATCATTACCAGAACCAAGTGTCATATGGGCCAGGGGTGGAATGGCCCCCAATCAGGGGCGCCCTCTTGGATCATAGCAAAGCTCGCCGACCTCCCAATTCGCATGTAGATAATGCTGAAACGCCGGCCTACTTTGGCGCCAATCTGATGGTGAGCAGTTCTGACCCGCCGATGAAGCTGCGCAGGATACTGGTCGTACACTCGCGTCATTTTGACATTTTGAACGCGGGAATCACGCAGTCTGTGGAGGGTGCGGATGCCTCGGGTACCACCTCAGCGAGCAACATAAGGGACCAGTAGTTACAGATGGGAGGAAGATGGCCAGGCAGGGTGCGATGGAGCTGGGCTACGAGGGCCACAAAGCTATTTGCACAACCAGGGGATCACTCCACTGCTTGTTTATTCAGATAGTAAAAAGGTAATGAATTACGCCGCCACGAGTGCGGTTCTGTCTAGGTAGTCGGCGCATCTGGTGTATGTATATAGGTGAAGAGTGACGGCTGTGTACTGGGGGATGGGAGCGGCCGAGAGGTTGCATCAGCGCCGTGTAGTGTGTGTGCCCCGGAAGGAGGGCAGGCTTTCAGAGACGCCGGTCCAGAGGCCGGTGATCACGCCCACGCTGGCCCCAAGCACTGTGCAGGCCAGGCAGAAGGCGTTGTGTGTGAGCTCCTCCACCGTCGCGGACACACTGCTGGCCTGGGACTCCGCAGCCTGTAGCTGGCTCAGCAGCCCAAAAACGTGCACCAGGTCCGGTACCTCCTCCGCCGCCCCGTTGGTGGAGGGGCGCGCCAGGCGGGACTGCCGGCGCGTGGGGTAGGGCAGCACCGCGCCAGGAGAGGCGTGCTGCTGGCGCCGCTGCCCGTGCCGCTGCGCCCTCTGCCGGCCATCCTCGCACCCGGTTGGCACGTGCGCCAGTGGCGCCGCGCTCCCGGGCGACGGCGAATCGGCCACCAGGGTGGAGGAGGACAGCGGTAACATGGCCGGACTGCCTTGCTCACTGAGGGAGTAGTACGGCGCCAAAGTCACCTGGAGTGGGAGCCGCCGCAGATTGAGTGAAAGCTCCCCTTGTCAAGGGCCGACCGGCCGACGTACCCAGAGCGACCCCCCCCCCCCCCCCCCCACAAAAAAAAACCCCGCCCCGTCGAAACCCCGTTCCCGCACTCTGCCCCGTCTCGCCTTCGTGGTGATTTAATGCGCTCGAAAGTCGCAAGATGCATCACATAGTCCGTCACACGGGCGGGGCCGACTATAGGTACGCCAGGGCCACAACATTTTATATACAGAAAACACGCAAGTCGTTGGAGGGTGGGTGTCGAAAACCAGCGCACGTGTCGGATCAATGCCTCTCCTCAGACCGCGCCGCCCTTGAAGAGATCCCATCGCGACACCGCTGCGCGATACGGTTACCTGAACCAACGCCTGGCTAAAAATTCGAGGGATTAATGGGCGGAAGCACAGCGCACCTGCTGCTCTGCGGCCACCATCCTGCCGGCCGCCGACAGCTGTCGGAGGAGCGGACTGCCGCTCTCTTGCGCGGCAGCAGCGTATTTTACCGAGACGCGCTGCCTCAGACGGCGCGCACCCGGCAGGCGAGCGCGACCACACCCCACGAAGGTGAGGCCTACTCCAGCCTGGTAAGGCTTCGCTGATGTGGGCAGAGGCAGCGGGCAGGGCGCGGCTGGGTAGCGGGGGTGTGTCCGACGGGAGGTGGGGAGAACTCGCGTCACCCTGCAACGGCGCTTCGCCCCGCGCTTTCGCGCTACCTGGCGGACTGGCCATGCCCGCGCGGCGGCTGCGCTGCAAAGCATCCACCTGCACGAAACTACGAGCGCTAAACTACCTCCCGCAGCAGTAAACTCGTAGCAGCGCGTCGGGCGCGCATCAGCAAACGGCGTCTTTTACAGTCGGTATTATGTACTGATACCGTACCCCCTTGGAGGTGGATAAATCGCGATCGGACCATGCCATGCCAGGCTGTCACTTTTAAGGGTGTGGAAAATCCGCACAACTATCAAAAGCGCGGAAATGCCAGATATTCAAAGCTGTATGCTTTTGATACAAATAATTAAGGCGCGCCTGAATATCTGTCCGGCACACTCGCATGTCATAATAGATACAGGTAGCTTTGCCTTGGGCTACGGGTCGTACCCAGTACTGGCCTATCGATTACATGAGAGTATGAGAGTATCCGCTGTATGCACTCAGAATGATGTTACTGTAGTTAGTACCGTACATGTACTCTTTGAAAAAACTGTATATGGGCGGGGGCTGTCAGACTGTGTGCTTTGTTTTTTTCGCCCCCGGGACAGGACTGGCACCAGTGAAACCCTTGCAGCGTCTCTACGACGGCCGTTTAGGCAGCAATCCAGTCACGGAAAGCCCTAGGTAGGCGACGCTCCGTTATAGTCATCAAGCAAATTGCCGAAGCATTTCGCAAGACTAATTAAAGGCCAGTGACGGAATTTCCAACACTGTTGGATCACCGTCTAAAACACTGCCAACAAGATACCCGGCACTGACCACGAAAGGTCCGCCCTACCCGTTTGGGCGTCGGCCCATTCGAGTAATGCGAGTTGGGGCAAACCCCAACCCGCGGAGCAAAGCATTTCGGGAGTGCGATACATGTGCAACAAAAAAGGCAATGTGAGGGAGGGCCCGACGCCATAGCTGGAAAAATTTCCCATTCCCAGTAAAATCCAGGGCGCCGTGAAGGGAGGGGGGGACCCCGCCCAAAATAAAGGCAGTTAAGTCCTCAGGCGTTGACGCACTAACCTGACTACTAATAAAATCCCTGAACTCCGGAACTAACAACCCAAAATTATGACGGTGATACCCCCACCGCGGGCACTCCACCAACATATGTTCGATAGTCTCAGATTCACCTCCGCCACATGCAGGGCAGTGTTCAAGGAACCGCTCAGGCATGGCATGAATCCGGGCCAATCGGCGGGCAGTGGGAAATACTCGGGTGCGTAATTGTACTAAGCGGCGCTTCGCGCCGGGGATCTGTGGAGGTGCCCCTACCTCTTGGGTTGAGCGTGGTGCGGCCGTGCGGGATGCGGGCCGCTTTTAGCCGGCTTGTCGTGTTGATCTTGTAATACTGTTGTTTCCGGGTAATAATGCTTTTAGCGTTAGATTTGTCAGTAATTTATTTTTCAAAAGAGACGTATTATTTTGTAAAACAGATTAAATCTGCAAGCCGCGTAAAAGCGGGCCGCTGACTACTGGTGTGCATTACAAAAAGGCCGGTACCCAACCCACCGCTAAAAGTTGTACTATCCACCAAAAAAAAAAACAGCACTACAAGATGAGCAATACAGTACAAGCCGCCCACAGGCGGCCCGCATCCCGCACGAGGCCGCGCAGGTCGGGCCGGTCGTCAGGTCTACGGGGCGGGCACGCCGCGAATCGCCACGCCCGCCGCCTGTACCGGCACCGGACGCCGGACGCCGTCGTTCGACCGTCGCCCGTCCGTCGACGGACGCCGGGCCCCGGGTCGGCGGACTGCCCCCGCACCGCGGCGACCCCTTTTTACACCATCATGTTACAGCATATCCTCGGACCACCGTGTATATAGTCGCTGTATAAATATAGAGGGCGAGTCTCGCTTGCTGATTCAGCAATAAAAACGCGCTGCGGTACCGCGTTATTTTGGCGTTTTAGACGAATACATGACGTGCCTGGGCTAGAATACACGCGCATCCATTCAGAATCTTGCCGTCGTCGGAGGTGTGCCTAGAAATCAAACGAGCACAGATCGAACGTATGACGGTTCATACGCGAAGACGCAGCACTGGAGGACGGACGGAGGACGGACGCCTTAAAATCCGTGATAGAACCGTATTGCAACCGGTATCGATTCTCACATATTCCAGGCGATTTCGGACGCGGCTCTCCTTTTCCTCCGCTCAACCCAAGAGGTAGGGGAATCATAATGTGCAACCCGGCCACAACCCCCGCGGGGACACCCACACAGTACTGTGGCAACGGGTTTGACGCATAGGACGCCTGGACATATATACCCCATGTGTTATTGCGTGCTAACGATACCGACGATTCGTAACGCGCCCACACCGATGCCTTTACTAGTTTAGCGGCATCGCGCGCGGCTAGTGACCTCCACTCAAGTGGAAGGTGCGCCCCCTCAGCTAGCCCTACGTTCGCCCTAGCTAGTCGATCTAACCACCGCACAGTCCCCGACGTCCACGTGTTAGGGCGCGCCCGACTTGGCTGATCTACTAAATGGGTTATACATGTATTCAAGTCGGATGCTTTAAGGAACGCCCGAGCCCGTGCCGCAGCGGCCGTAGCCTCTATGGGCGCAATATCCAATTCCCGCATCATCGGTGCAGTGGCCACCCCAGGGGAGTTTTTACCTACCCCAATGAGGCAACGCAAGCACTGATTGAGTACAGTTTGTAATTTATTTGCGCCGCTAGTTCTATCCATGCCCCATACTTCACACCCATATAAAGTTAAAACCGGCAGTACACAGGTTTTAAAAACCGACACACGCACATTAACAGGGATTATGTCCCGTCCACCGACTAATACCGAATCGAGCGCCTCAATAGCGCGTTTACCTTTCTTAACCCGGTCGTCTACTATGTGTTGCATACCTAAATCTGTGTGCTGTACCAGCATCATCCGTCGTGTATATTAGTATCCCTGTACAAGTACGAGTACCGGCCCGTGCTGCTTGCTGCTATATAATAAATGTTTGCCAGAGTATAATACTACTGCGCTTATTTAAAGCGGTGGATTTATTACGTACGTACTGGCCTTTTTGTAATTTACACCAGTACTGTACTGAACCTGTCAATATCAAATGAACCCCACACATAAATTACAATTTGTAATAATACAACTACACATCTTGGCGACCCGGCTTTGACTGCTGGCGGGACGGCGGTCCGCTCACCTGGTGGGGTCTCTGGGTGTGTTCTGGGTCGATGGCCGCCCCACCTCGCTCTCACTCGTAGTGGCAGCCCGCCTGTTGCAACCCAGATGTGTCGTCAGAGACGCAGGTAACGGTCAAATTCCCTTCCCGAGCTGGACTGTATCGTCCTCTCGACGCCGGCTGCTGAGCGGGAAGGAGGGCGGCCCGCGTGTATCCAGCCGAGGTGGCGTGTCCCTCCAACAGCGACGCACCCGCGGCCACCGCCCCCGCCCCGGCGCGCTGACTACGCCCCCGCAACACACCAGACATGGCGACCACGACCCGCTCGTCTGCCTGCCTGGCGATGGCGCTGCAGGTATGTTGGTTGGCCTAGCGCCCCGAGCAGCGTGAGCTCGCTCCGCCCCCTGCCGGGACCCGCCGTTGACCGCCGGTGCCACGCCGACACCCCCAGCTGACACCGCAACGAGTACCTGTGCGCGCTCCACTTTTTATTGCACCCCTCGTCCCAGCAGACCCCCCACTGACATGCAGGCTCGCCCCGGTTTCTGTCCGCCAGGCTCTGCTCATTCTTGCTGCCTGCTGGACAGCCCCAGCGGGCGCAGAGCCCAGCGGTGAGAGCGGTGCGGGCATGGGTGGGATGGCGCGGGTGGCGGACCGGGAGGGGGCGGGATCAAAGGGTGAATCCTGCGGCCGTTCTGTCTGCTGCAGGTACTTCCCGGGTTTCTCGCCGGCAGCTGCAGGCACCGATGGGGGCTGCCAGGCGCCGAGGGGACCAAGGTGAGCCCCGAAGCACCGGAAGGTTGGGGATCAGGGGAAGATGGGGAAATTCAGGGAAAAGGACTGCAATGGTGGGGGGGGGGGGGGGGGGGGGGGGGGGGGGGGGGGGGGAGGTCATTGAGAGCTGAGTCCAGTGACAGGGCGGCTGATCACGGTTCGCTGTGCAGGAATGGACCGCAACGACGAGGACCTCCGGGTGCGCATTGACACCCGCATCAGCCGCAGCCCGATGCTGTCCAAGATCGCCCGCAGCGGCGGCGGCTCCGGCCGGGTCGCTCCCCCGCGCGGCGCCAGCATCAAGATCGGTGCCCAGCCGCAGCCGGCGGCAAAGAGCGCCTTCGCCAGCATGCCGCCCTTCCCACAGCGCCGCAGCAGTGGCAGCGGAGCGCTGGGCGCCATGCGTCAGCGCCAGGCGGCCGCCGCGGTGTCCAGGCCCGCGCCGGGGCTGCCCATCGTGGACCCGCAGACCGGCATGTACATCAACCAGAAGAAGCCCTCCAACCAGGAGGCCATCGCCATCTCCCGGCGAGTCGCCAAGAAGAACCTGCCGCTCAAGGTACCGCCTGCCCATGCATCTCAGCCACCCTCCCGCACGTCAACAACATGGCAGCGGTGTGCGCCCACGACCCTCGCACGTACTCATGAGGCCGGGGGGGGGGGGGGGGGGGGGGGGGGGGGGGGCACTGCGGGAGCAGCGGGGTGGAACCACGTCCCGACGACGGTACGCCTCCAGTGGCGCTGACCGGCGTCGGGCGCGGTGGCAGGTAGACTACGGCGACGGCATCGACCTCCCGCAGGCGCCGAAGGACTACCAGGAGATGCCCGCCAAGATGGCAGCGCGGCGGGCCGCGATCGCTCAGGAAAGAGGCGAGCCCCCCCCCTCCCCCCCCCCCCCCCCCCCAACACCCTCCCTCTGGCAGCCCGACACTGTACCTCAACGCTCACCCCAGCACCCCGCTGCGTGTGGCACCAGGTGGCCCCAATGCACCGGTGCCGCACCCCCCGCCCGCCCCGCGCGTCCCCAAGCACGAGCAGAAGCCGCAGCAGCCCAGGATCCGCGGCGCTGCCAAGTGAGTTCAGCCGCGTGTGCCTGCTGAACAACTGACTGCGCTGCTTTGCGCCCCCCCCCCCCCCCCCCCCCTTCTCCGCGCGCACTTACACACAAACGATATAAGGGTGAATGAATATGGGTGTGTGAATATCGAATCCGTGGAATGACATTGACTGGTTGGCCCCGACACGCTGCGGCCCCAAGCAGAGCAGCAGCGCCGCCAGGGGAGCAGGTCCCAGCGCAGCCAGCGGCGGCCGCACAGCAGTGAGGCGCGCAGAGCCGCGCCTGCCATGCGCTGAGAGGGGGGGAGTCGGCCCGCCGGCCGAGGGGCCGCTGCAGCCGCCGCCTGGTGCCTGTACGAGCGCAGGTGGGGTTGGCTGGCGGGCATGGCGGGTTCCCAATAGCTGTGGACTTGGCGGCTGTAAGACGACGCGTTCCGATCTGACCTGCCTGCTTGGCATTCTGGCGCGCTTGGCGCGATGCCTGGGGAGCGCAGCGGCAACGGCCTCTCGTCCGCTCGGCATATCGATGCGCACTGTGTGCATAGGCGACGTGCCGTGAGGAGCACAGGCCAAATCCGCAAGAGCGTTGGGTCGGGGTTGCGACCGCTCACAGAATGTCTCAACCGCCGGACCAAGCCAGACCCGCGAGTTAGGTACGCGATGTGCCAGACGGTTGCTGGGCGACCCCGAGCCCGGGAGATGGGAGTGCGTACTTGACGCAGAATCAGGGCAGGGCATCGCACGAGTTGCTTCCGAGTCTCCATATCGAAAGCAACGTGCACCGGCGCTGTTGTGGATTTGTATGCAGCAGTGGCTCTGGACTACAGTCATCAGCCCCGGGGGGGGGGGGGGGGGGGGGGGGGGGGTTCCTTTGGTTTAAATTTCATGAGCGAGTACCTCCTGGAGGGCAAAAAAAAATGCTGTTTGATGGGTCCATGTGCAGCCAGGCACATCCCACAGGGGTCAGAGGAGAGGAGGTGGGGGCGGGGCCGGGGGGGGGGGGGGGGGGTTCTATGAATACCGGGTTCTATATAGACTCAAGGTACTTGTCACAGTGGATGGGCTCCATTATGGGCGTTACTGCTAAAGAGTTCCTGGCTACTTACGGATCACACTCTTGCCGTAGTGGCGGTGCTTCGGCCGCTGCTAATGCCGGGATTGCCGGAGAGGATTGGGGCCAACATATGGGTTCCAGTAGTGTTTCGTGCCAAGTCATGTATATGAAGAGTAGTGACGAAAGACTGCTCTCCGTATCTCGCGCAATCATGCCCGCCCCATCGGGTTCCACTGTTGTGGACGAGCGGCCGGTCGCTCCTGAAATGCCGACTACACCCGTGCCTTGCGAGGCCCCCATGCCGGAATCAGAACCGGACGAGTGCACAATTCCTGAGGTGGACGGTCGCCCAGAGAATATTTTTACTTGGTTTGTTCCAGATCATGCTGATGAGGATGAGTCCTGAGTTTGACTGACTACTCTACACTGGCTCCGCCGATCTTGCGTACACTCGGTTGCACACTGAGGCTACGTACTAGTGTTGTCTCAGTGCCTGCCGCTCAATTGCGAGCGGGCACGGCTCGGAAAACTGAGCGTTTTCAATTGCCGTGGATGTAGCTGGACGCAGCTTGCACAGCTGGAGACCGGCATTTGAAAATGCCGGTTTTCCGTGCCGTAGCCCGCCGCATATAATGCGGCGGCTGTCAGTATGATTGCTCATTCTCTTGTCGTGCTAACCGGCGCTCTGATTTCCCACCCGCCCTCCCTTTGGAGTCTCATTTTTATTTTGCGTACTTTGGTACCTTGTTTCTGCGATGTGTTTTGTGCACTGTGGTGCAAGTACTGTGGTACTAGTTATGGGATTTGATTTGTTGCTCTGACCAACTGTGCTAAGTATTGTGCCTTTTGGTTGAAGTGACACTGCTGGACGACCGCTGGCCTGGAGACGAGATGTATGGTTACATAGAGGCAGCGGTTACCCGGCTTTTTCATTTTCTGTAACGAACACCCCTGTGCCCACCGACCTTCACCGGTTGCACACTGAGGCTAAGTGGGTATATATACTAGCGGGAGTGCTTCATGGATGGCCATGCGCAAAACACGCTGCTTGATGGGTCCATTTGCAGCCAAGGCACATCCCATGGGGTCAGAGGAGGGGAGGTTTTAGGAAAAACGCGGTACCCGGGTACTGAGTTGATTCACACCTGTACCATGTGAAATGGTGACCCGCCCATCGTCGCAGCGCACGAGCTTGTTCCTCCCCCACCACGTGCCCATGAAATCCCGGTGCAGCGTCGCATGAGATGAGCATTCGTCCCGCTTGCCACTGGTTTGTCCTGGTATGCGGGTAGGCATGCCATTCTGCAGGGTCCGCGCCTGGTGGTTGTACTTTTGCTGCTTGGGAGACTGTTGAAAAACGGTGCTGTGTTGATGAGTGGCGGATATACATGTAGGAATCCCGCATCGCTCGGTGCGCGATGGCCCTAGTCAAAGTGAAAGAAAAGTAAAGCAACCTATTGTGCACCGCAGCACGCAGTGCATTGTGGTTAGGTCTAAATTAGGGTTTAGGGTCAGCAGTGGGATTGATAGCTAACCTGAATGCCGGTTGGTTCATTTGTGCCAAATCTGGGTGGAAATTCCGTCCAAGGTGGGACAAAACATAAGAGGGAAACGTGATGGTCACAAGTAGTTGGTGCCGTCGGGGCCTGAAACTCCGTCCAAGACATTGCGTATGAATAGGATGGCGCAGTGCGCTCCGGCGCGCACGGGTACACACAACCGCAGCTACATATACCACCCAAAGATCGATGCTGCACCCACAGCGTACGCACCGGGCAGACAGGCGCACATTTCAAATCCACGCCCATGATGCATTCATGTAGCATTCGTTCGGGCTAGGAAAATAGAAACATGTTCTGATGACTTCCCTGATTATTGTTATTGACATGTTAACTTCAAATATGCGCCGTTCACAGTATCGTTCAACCTTCCAATTTTCCAGGTTCAGTCATCACAGCGCACGGATCTGCTGGCAAATCAACATACTTTTGAAGCTATAGTCCGTGATGAATCCGTGCAGTATTCGTAACTTTTGACATGCCGGTCCGTTGTCCTTTCCAACATGCCCGATGGAAGCAGCATGCACATTTGCATTTCATTGCTAAAATCCTCTTTTACAACCGGAGTTCGCCCTTCAGTTTCATTTCTAGTCGAACGTTTATAGGGGCATTGCATTTCGTAACGGCCGATGTTGCATCCATAGAAAGTATGCACATCCCCTGTTTCTGTGCGCTGTGTTCCCGTTTGGCATAGGGGCAGTTTGTATTGATTACGGATCCTTGGGTCTGCAAGCATGAAGAGCACGGTTATATGCCGGTTACGTATACGCTGTGCCAGCCCATCCGTTGCCCTTGTCGCAGCTGCGATACCGCGTGCCGCCAACATGAGCCATATTTTCCGACATCAAATGACGGCATCAATGTTGACCATAGCTAGCTGAATAACATGACAGATTCCGTAGCAGGAGGTATTGCATGTGAGGGCGGTCGCCCTCTTCAGTCGGCAGCTGTTGAGTAGGTAACACGTCATGGCCCGCGCTCTCACAGTGGCGGATTTCACGCCGGTAAGGCCACCGCCTACAAAGGTATACAGCGCACGTAATCATCGGCGTATCGTTGTACTTTTCATGCTTACAGACCCAGGAATCCGAAATCAACAGGAACTCCCCCTATATGCAAAATGGGAAGGCTAAATCTACTACAAAAATGAAAGGTTGCACCATACAGTAAACAGCGCACTTGAACTAGATGTGTCAAATACCTATAATTCAAACATGCCAGCAGAGCATTATCCTATTTCCCGAACTTAAAACATATGCTACACGAATGTGTCACAGACGGACGTGGATTGACGCCCGTGCTGTGACACAACCGGCATGATTGTCACTGTCTGTGTGTCCTTTGTGTTGGGGTTACAACAGCAGCACACACGGCAAGAACAGCGGGCGTGTGTTGCTGCGGAACAAAGCTGTCCTGCTACTCAGCAGATACAACCGGCTGATGGATCACATTATCGCAAAAGTGAGACAATTTGGGGTGCGCGCTCAGGGTCTCATCTTGTCCCCCTTTTCTCCGTCACCCCTGGCAAAGCGTCCTTACCACCCCCTCCCCCCCACTCTGCATCACAATGAAAGCCACCCAGCAAAATGTGCCCTGAATCTGAGCACATTGCCAGCTCTCTGCTCCGTTTCCCACTTGAGTATCAACACACTTTCCGTTGTGTGCTACGCCCAGATAAAAGCATAAGGTCCACGAGGGAAATGAGGGTGTGGGAGGGACCGGTTGCGGGGCTCTGGTGTGTAGCGGGCAGGTACAGCAGTGGTTACAGTGTTGCTGCCAAAAGTGCACGGCCCCACCTCTGCCATGGCCCAGGTGGACAGAGGGCTGGCGCCATCGTCATATGAGTATATGCGGAAATATGGTGTTGTGTTCTATGCAGCTGTTTGCGCGAGGGCAAACCGCTTAGTAGGAGTAGCCCTTCTCGAACATGCCGACCTTGGCGGACTCGGCCTCCTTGGCGGGGTCGTACTTGCCGAGCTGGGCGGCGGAGTTGGCGGCGGCGCGCACCAGCAGAGCCTCCTGGGCAGCCTTCACGTTGCCCTCCTCGCCCTGCCAGGTCTTCAGAACGGTGTTCTGCAGAGCGCGGGCGTAGGAGAACGACACGTGCCAGGGGTTGGGGCTCTGGTTCATGGCGTTCAGGTTGAGGGAGGCCTCCAGCTCGGACTGGCCGCCAGACAGGAACATGATGCCGGGGACGGCGGGGGGCACGCGGCTCTTCAGCATGTTCAGGGTGTACTTGGCCACGGTCTCGGGGTCCTCGCGGGTGGGGCACTCGGCGCCGGGGGTGACCATGGAGGGCTTGAGCAGGATGCCCTCGAACATGACGTCCTGGTCGGCCATGTACTTGAAGGTCTCGGCCCAGATGGCCTTGGCCACCTCCATGGTCTCGTCAATGCCGTGCTCGCCGTCCAGCAGCACCTCGGGCTCGACGATCGGGACCAGGCCGTTGTCCTGGCAGATGGCGGCGTAGCGGGCGAGGCCGTAGGCGCAGTCCATCAGCGCCTTCTTGGAGGGGCCGGCGGTGATGTTGATGGCCGAGCGCCACTTGGCGAAGCGGGCGCCCTGCTTGTAGTACTCGGCAGTGCGGCCGGCCAGGCCGTCCAGACCCTGGCACCAGGTCTCGCCGGGGACGGCGTTCACCATCGGGACCAGGCCCTTGTCAACCTTGATGCCGGGCTTGATGCCGTTCTCGTTCATGACATCAATGAAGGACTTGCCATCCTTGGTGCTCTGGTACAGGGTCTCCTCGAACAGGATGGCGCCGGAGATGTACTCGCCAAGGCCGGGGGTGGTCAGGAGGAGCTCGCTGCAAGGCAAAGCAAGATCGTTCACATTTAGCTGGATGTACCCACACAACAAGGGCATAGAGTAAGGGGCGGGTTAAGACATGGGCGGGGGGTGGGGGGGGGGGGGGGGGGGGGGGGGGGGATTCATTGTGGGCGAGAGAGATGTGTTCGATCAAAACTGTTGGATCGTACACAAAACTGTGTCCCTTGGCGCTGACGCTAACGAGGGCCACGGTCTACGCGGTGTCTATGCCAGATAACCCCGAAGATGATTGGAGCATGCGGCGATAACATGCGTCTTACCGCAACCTACTGGAGCGCGAAGGCTTGAAGGCGCAGCACATCCGACGCGAGATCGAGAGATAATAGCCAGTCGGTGATGACTGCGACTCGAAACAGCCGCCGGCGGTGACGAGGCGGTCGACGACAATAGCGTCGCGGGAAAGGGCGACGGGAATGGCGTCGTAGGTGGGGCCGTCAGCCCAACTGGCAAGCCGAACTGGTCGGCGCGGCTCGAACCAAGCAGAGCCCGATTACCCTAACCGTGTTGCACTGGCGATAAGATAAGATCTTGAAAACAGCAGGGTTGGCGGCTCGGACAAAGCGAAAGCTCACTCGGCCGGCAAACCGGGGAGCGAGACAAGGGGAGCGAGCTCAGAGCTGAGGTTGGGGCGCACCGGTAGGTGCGGCGGTTCTCCTCGGTGTTCTCGACGGCGATGGACTGCAGGCGCATGCCGCAGGTGCCGTTGGACTCGTCCATAGCGAGAATTCCCTTACCGGGGGAGGCGATGTGGTTGGCGGTGGCGATCAGCTCCTCATCGTACTTGCCGGCGCGCACGGCCACGGGGGCACGGGCGGCGCGGGCGGCGCGAGCGGGGCGCGCAGTCAGGGCGACCTGGCCGGTTGCGAAGGAGGACATGGTGGAGGCAGCCATCGTGACAGAATGGAGGCAGCAAGGTGGAATCGTGCAGACGCGTTGTGTGGATTGGCGACCGCGCAGCGGCTCTGATAATATCGCTTGCACACGCGCCGGCGACGGCGGGCGGGCCGGCGCTGTGTTGGCTGCGTGACAGCATGAGTGGCTGGCAGTGCATCGGCTCGGCATACTCTTGAGTAATACACTGTCCAGCTTGGCGCCCCTTTGTATTGCAACACAGCATTAAGTACAGTTCTGTGCGTGTCATCCACTCATCCCCGCCGGCCGAACCCTGCTGCCTGTCCCGCCGGATGGCGGTGAGCCGACGATAGCGCCCTACGTACACATGTAACCGCAAATGTAACCTTTATAACGATACGAATATACTGCAATTACTAATGAAATTCCCTGCTGCGAGTTTGTTGTACCCGATCGGCAGGATGAAAGGTTCCTCGCGCTGACTCATGTCCGCTGGATAAAATCCCGATGGGAATCCTATCCTTTTGCGTTTGTCAATAGCCGTCGATTCAGCTGTCTCCTTCGCCCAGCAGCTAGCTAGACGAGCGCGCGCACCTGGAGCTGTCGTCACCAAACCATCCCATTCCAGTACTGTACCAGGCAGGAGCCCAAAGCCGTCGCGCGAGGCGGCAGGGCCGGTTATTTGCAGCGCATCAATCATGCCGCCGCGTTATTTGCTGCTGATAATGAAGGCATTTGCGCGCACACTGCGCGCTCGTGGCAAGTAACATAACAACAGCGCAAAGTGGCAGCGGCAAACCTACAATTGCAATTGTCGAAATCATCGACAGGCGATCCATCATGATCAGCCCTAGCCCACACATCAGCCGCTGCACCGATTATTTGGTGTCGTTGCTCCACTGCCGAGGCGCCTACCCATCACAGCAGCCGAACTAGTACCCTCCCGCCGCCCATGCGCGCCGCCGACATCATCCTTTAACCACCGCCACGTGACCCCTCCCCCACCATAGGCGCCCCCCGCTCGACTAGTAGAGGCACATCCGAGACACCAGGTTTACCCACGTCGCTCTGGAGGCCGTTAGACGAGCTTAGCAGTTGCCTCGCGTGTTGCTGCCAAGCTGACTCGCCTATGCAAGCACGCATGCCCCAGCTCAGCCGTACGTCTAGGGCCATCACAGAGCCACTCCGGGGCACTCCAACAGTCGTTCCATCCGCCCGTCCAGTACCCGGCGGTGGAGACCACAGGCGGAGGGCGCGGGCGAGGCGAAATCTGCGTGGACAACAGAGGGCGCCGCTCCGAGTAGCTGCGGAGAAATCGGCGGACGAGGTTTGCGGAGGCTGCGAATACATGGGACAGGCCGCGTCGACCTACGTGTCGAAACAGTGGTCGCGCGGCAAGGAGTGTCGGGAACCACAGGTGCTGGCCTCGCGCAGTTGATGGGCATATGCACTCGAACTACATGCCAGCTGACAAGCGAAATGCGGCGCACATGAACCTCACACTTCCGGGTGGGGATTGTCTCGTGACTATCTGTATGACATGCTCTGTGTTGAATTCCCCCTCAGCCGAAGTGTGTGTTCTGCAAGACAGCAGCTGATGACACAAGAGTCCTTTACCAGGTTAGTGGCTGCATGGAGGGCCCCTCGTTCGTTCGAGGCCAGCAGCACTTGACAAGCGGCTGCATACGCATTGGCTGGTCAGCTTCCTGACGGTAAGAAAGCGGTGCTGCGGGCATGGAGCAGGATGAGTCGGTGGTTGTCTTCCCTGACCGCAGTCCGGCAGCGGTGGCCCATCTCTTGGTGATCCCCAGGTACGTGTGCGCACTGGTACATTGACAACAAGCGCGGTTTTCACGCACCGTCACCACACCCCTCATCGCCATGCGCGACTGCTGCGCAGAGACCACATCGCCCACGGATACTGTCTGAAGCCCTGTGCTGAGGACCGCCGGCTAGGTACGCCGCAAAGCATGCTGCACGTGCAACATGCAGAGACATTGGTCCAGTGGCAACCCTGGCAGCTGGGGCTTGCGTGCGTGTATGGCACATGAAGGCTGCATCTCTAAATCCCCGTCCCCCCCTGTCAACTGACAACCCCCATACCCCAATAATTAACGCAGTGGAGCACATGGTGGAGGTCGGCGTGTCCGTGCTCAGATCGCAGCACCCGGGTGCAGAGTACAAGACGGGGTTCCACATGCCGCCGCTATACAGCGTGGATCACCTTCAGTGAGTGCTGCCTACAAGTGGCCCGCCATGCCTCTGCTGCCTTGGCTCACCTCTCGGACTCCTGTGGTCACATGTGGACTGGCTGGGCGGGGAGCCCCTCACCCCGCATGTCTTCTGCCTGGGTGTGCAGCTTGCACTGCTTTGCTCTCCCGCATACAAGAAAAGGCTGGAAGTACACCGACTTCACTGGGAGGTGGGGCGCAGCCGCGCGCAACCCGTCTTGCTCTGGCACATTATGTGTTGATCAAATGAGGAAACTGTATAACCGGCTCGCTTGCATTGCCCTGCGCCGTTGGCATTGCAGCTGGCCCTTTGTCATCGGCTTCATCTCGTCCGCCAACATGATAAAGCGCCTCGGCGGTGCTGGAGACTTCCCTCCGCATGGGCAGTCCCCGCCCGGCAATGGTTCGCAGGTCTGAGCCTGAGAGGGCACAGTCGGTGGACTGTGCCGCCCGCCAGCGCCTGAAATCAAGTCGCACCCATGCAAATTTTGGCGGACAAGCAGCTTGCCGGCTTGCGCGACACGTCCTGCCTACGGACACTGCCACTGCGCCATCCGGTGCATCCATTGACAACGTGCAGTCAAGACCGTGCTAGCCCGCGGCTTGATTTCGGGCTTTCCTGGGATTGGTGCCGGAATGGCCAAGACGTGTGGGGAGGGCAGACCTTGCGATGAGGTCCATGAAGTGGACGCTGATGGGTGGCGTTATGACGTGCAGAGCGGCGACTATTTACACTGGTCCATGAAACTCTGGGAGTAGATCTAGCAGGCATCAAGGAATAACAAGGCAAGCGTGTAGGCTTTTAACATCCACGGATGTTCTTATCCAACTGGGAGGACTTCCAGCTGCTCGTGCTGCTGATGCGATACACTGCGGTGATTGTTGTGATGGGTGGCAACGCACCTACTGGGCGTTAATTAATTATCGATGCACATTCAGTGGTCGATCGCTCATGTCATACATACAACCTACTGTAATAACTTGTTCATTGCGCTGATGTGATTATGCCGCGGCTAGGCGCCAGGCGCTTCCCTTACAATCATATGCAGAGAGAGCAGTGGCCGATGGCGTTGCCGTATGGGTGTGTCCAAGCTATGAGACCAGCCTGCGGATGGCGCCAGAGCAGGCGCTGTTGCAGATGGAGAGCCACGGTAGCGCCGTGACTGCTCCCACGCCCCGCCACAGCTTGAGGTGCGGCGATGCCAGGAGGCTGCCTAGCGGGGCGAGTAGGCCCGGCGGCAGATAGAGCAGCGGCCGGTTCCAGAACCACACGGTGACGCCAAACCACAGCAGCGCCTGATGCAAAGTGTCGAAAAGTGGGAGATCCGCGTTTTCAGGCCGCCAGAGATGGCGGCGAGAGCGTTCGGCAGAGGGGTGTCGCGTGGAGGTGTGAGGTGAGGGAGGGGAGCAGCGCACCTTGAGCGCGCGTACCACGCGCGCCAAGCGCATCGCTCCGGCGCGCGCGCCCAGCTGCTCCTCCAGCCGCTCCACCTCCTTCTCGCGCGCCAGCGCCTGCCGCTCGAGCTTGGCGCACTTGGAGAAGGTGGCGGGCGTGTTGAGCGCCGCCGCCTGATGCTTTAGGCTGGCCGCCTCTGCGCGGAGCTTCTGGCAGCGCGCGAGAAGCAGCCGCCTCTGCGGACAGCGCCACGGTGGATGCGCCTCAGCGCCCAGCCACAACGGTAGGTAGGGCATTCCCCACCAAGAGAAGAACATCGGCAGCGGCAGCGGAGGGGCCAGTGCCTGGCGGGCAGGCTTGGCTCGGCTTAACCTACCTGCCTCCCAGGTCCCAGCTCCTCTAGAAGGCACAGTACCAGCACCGCCAGGCAGACGAGCGCCGCGGGCTGGACCACCGCCATCATCGCCACTGACGACGCCGACTTGGTCACGGGCGGCCGTGTACAGCACGGAGTAAAACTGGCGGATGTTAGTCGCGGAACCGACGCCAGCAGGCGATGTCGCGTGGGCGCAACGAGTGTATCGTCGCTACAAGTACTCGTACAGTGGACTGTTTGTCATCGCGAGTAGAACGCGCGCCCCGGCTGCCGCGGATGTAGCAGGGGGCACAGAGTTTAATACGTTTTGGTTACAGGGAGAGCGTCAAGAGAATGCACGCACGGGGCACGCACGGGGCACAGAGTCGTGGCGATCTTGCAGTGAGCACGACCAGTGCCGAGGAGCAGCAGGAGCAGCGTCGCGCCGGGGCGCGCAGTCCGAAGTTTAGCGACATTCTTTTTTCGCCCCCGGGACAGGACTGGCAACAGTGAAACCCTTGCAGCCTCTCTACGACGGCCGTTTAGGCAGCAATCCAGCTACGGAAAGCCCTGGGTAGGCGACGCTCCGTTATAGTCATCAAGCAAATTGCCGAAGCATTCTGCAAGACTAATTAAAGGCCAGTGACGGAATTTCCAACACTGTTGTCTAAAACACTGCCATCAAAATACCCGGCACTGACCACGAAAGGTCCGCCCTACCCGTTTGGGCGTCGGCCCATTCGAGTAATGCGAGTTGGGGCAAGCCCCAACCCGCGGAGCAAAGCATTTCGGGAGTGCGATACATGTGCAACAAAAAAGGCAATGTGAGGGAGGGCCCGACGCCATAGCTGGAAAATTTTCCCATTCCAGGGCACCGTGAAGGGAGGGGGGGACCCCGCCCAAAATAAAGGCAGTTAAGTCCTCAGGTGTTGACGCAATAACCTGACTACTAATAAAATCCCTGAACTCCGGAACTAACAACCCAAAATTATGACGGTGAAACCCCCGGGGGCACTCCACCAACATATGTTCGATAGATAGTCTCAGATTCACCTCCGCCACATGCAGGGCAGTGTTCAAGGAACCGCTCCGGCATGGCATGAATCCGGGCCAATCGGCGGGCAGTGGGAAATACTCGGGTGCGTAATTGTATAATAATGTGCAACCCGGCCACAACCCCCGCGGGGACACCCACACCGTGATGTGGCAAAGGGTTTGACGCATAGGACGCCTGGACATATATACCCCATGTGTTATTGCGTGCTAACGATGCCGACGATTCGTAACGCGCCCACACCGATGCCTTTACTAGCTTAGCGACATATTCGCCCTGCTTCTCGGTGCAGCCCGGGAGGGACGGAGGGTTACACATCGCACTAAAAACATGCCGGAATAATAATATGCATACGGGTACCGGTACTAAATGCCGCATTATTAATTCTGTTTGGTTACAGGTACTAAATGCCGCATTATCGGCGGAGCATTTTTGTACGCGGCCAACCTGGGCAAAGTTTCGCAAAAGCCCTAATGTACTATTGAAGTTTTAGACCTTTTGAAAACACTTGGGAATCTACCGATAACCCTTTTATATATTTTTTAATTACATAAGGGCTTTCACCCTTTTATATATAAGGCGGCAATTTGGACATTTCCTCATCCCGCGCCGCGCCACTTCATGGTGACTTGGCAAAGCCAAGACGTAATGCCACTCAAGTTTTATTTCCTGGTGGCATAATATAGCAATCTGTTAGCTTTTGTTTTGTGGTTTCTTTTGTATATCTTCGCCTGCTTTCAGGTGCCAAATAACATTTCGATACTACACGCTTTCGATGTCGACATTTATTATGCAATTCAAGATTTTTTGTGCGCTACGCAAGCGAATATATAGTATGGTGCCTCGGCCAAATATGTTGCATGTATACAACAAAAATGTACTTATTGTATATTTATATATAATAAAGTATGGGCCCAGTACTATGGGCAAAACTGGCATGATGACCATCAGGGCGTCAGGGGAGGTCCCTTGAGCGCCAATAGTATACTTAAATTCAGACAATGACAATAACTATGTTATACGCGCCCACTGAGTGAAGTATTCATAGGATCGCATCGCTAAATTAAACGTCGGATAATACGGCGTGTTGGGCGCCAATAAAAAAGTATCAGCGATGCGAGCGAGGCGCCGCGTTAGATGTTCATTTTTTTCAGCTAAGTAACTTCTTGTGTGTGTGTGTGGGGCGGGGGGGGGGGGGGGGGGGGGGTCGGTAATGGATGGCGTCGAGATGCGACGTGGAGATGACTTTTGGAGGCCGCAACACCGGCGGGAGCTGGTCTTGTCGATCCTCGGCAGCTATTCACTCTCAATAGCGATAACGGCATAACAGTGACATAGCGGTATGAGTAGTCCGTGAGCAGCCTCGACTACCTACCGGTATCATACGAGTATCACCCGGATATTAGTATCTGCGAGTGATGGCTTTGTACGTTTATAATCGCTAACCGTGACGATACTACGCCTGTCGTACCAGTAAAAACGGGGGGGTACACGGCCTGTATAAGGACGGCTGCACGGGCCGTATAGCCCAAAATATTTTAATCGACATCTGTCCGTGAAAAATGCAGGCACGACTACCTGAAAATAGTCGCAGTACTTCATGACATCTCTATCGTCGAACGACAGCACGAATAGGAGAAAGTTTGGGACTTCTATCTTCAACGGAGGCTTGTGAGCCGTCCGATCAAAAGATAGGGTTTGTAGGGTCTGCATGTTTTATATTTTTTTTTACACGCCGGCCTGGCACACTGCCACCTACTGCCCACCCCGCCATCGCTTCTTGCCTCTTGCAGCCTTGCCTTTCTCTGCAGGCCATGCAGCCTTTGTTGCTGCGGCATGTGCCCCTACTAACGACGCTAGGCCTAGGTCCTCGTCGCTGTCATGGTCGTCATTGTCCTCGTCGTCCTCGATGTCATGGCGCTTCTTCGCCGCCGCCTTGTCCTTCGCGGCGCCTTGGCGTGTGCCATGTTCGCCGCCACAAGCTCCAACTCGTCAAAGGGTGGCCGAGGGGGGGCTGTACAGCGGGTGGGCACCGGGATCTTGACGACACGGGCGGCAGTGGGGGCAGTCTTGGGGGCGGGGATCACGGGAGGCTGGTCGCCAACTTCGCCCTTGTCCGGTATGCGCACGGGCATGTCCGAAGGTGTTGAGGCCAGCTCGAAAATAAATACTAGCGCGAGGCAGCGACCGAGCGAGCGCGGTGGGACATGCACGGGCCGCACCTTGGGGCTGACTCTCCCGAAACTTGCGTCACGGTGGGCTCCCCTTTGTGGCCCGACGTCCACAAGCGGCCGTAGCGGCCTCGCGTCCAAGCCTAAAACCGGGAGGCCTCCTCTCGTAGCACGGGATGGTCGTTGGGGGCATCCGGGTCCGCCTCCTTCAAAGCTTTCAAGTGCTCACGCCGACGGCGGGCGACGAATCTGTTTCCACGCATCTGCACGTGAGCTTCCCTTCCCTTTTGCAGTTCTTAACAAGTCAACAATGTGGGTTGGTGGGCGGAGGTGGGCGTGCGTACCGACAGATGTCTAGGGACATCTCGTCGCCGCCGTCCGCCGTGTTGGTGACCGCAGGTGCGTTCGCGAGGAAGACGCCGCGCGCGTGCTCCACCGCCCAACGCGGAGCGACTACCACACCAGCGTGCTCGCTGTCGCGGGACGGGTAGTAGACGCCGCGGTCGTCTCGAGGCCATACCATGTTGATAGCGTCCCAAGCTGTTGCACCTGCGCGGGCGAGGCGCGGCTGCGCGATGCGGCCCCGCCGGTGGAATACGCGCTTGACGGCTGCCGCGTTGACCGCTGTCGCGGCCTACGTGCACTACCGCCCAGCACCGGCGGCGCCGCGAGGTGGAACACCAAGGTGTCGCCGTCGAAGGTGTATTGAGCGGCCTGCAGGTTGTCGCGTTGCGGCCGTTGACCTTGCTCCCTCAAGCGGTCGCCGAACGTGGTCAGCGGCGCGGCGTAGCTCCCCTCTAGCGCGGCTTGCTCCGACGGGAACACACGCAGTGACACGGCCGGCACGCCAGCGACCTCGGCCACATCCCGCTCGATGGCGTCGGCCCCGACAAGCAAACATATGTTGAGGGCACGGAGTCCCTTCTTTGTGTGAACCAGCGCCCGGGCGCCGGGGATGCGGTCGGGTGCGGCCATGGCGTGGCGTGGCGGGTGGTCTGGGCGATTGACTGGGCTGGTTTGGGTGGTTGACTGCACTGCCGGCCCCGGGGTGGGGGTGGGGGGGGGGGGGGGGGGGGGGGCTATCAAGAGTTGTCAACTGCTGTCAACTGCTGTCAACTGTTGCCAGCAGTTGACAATAGTTGACAGCAGTTGACGCGGGGCGAGGAAGACACAGCGTCGCGCAACTCCGCGCGCGACGGCACTGTACTTCACCTCTTTACTCAACGCGTAGTCGCGACGGCCGCGAGTCCGTCACGTGACCAAATACTTTTTACATAAAGTGGTCGCAGTACATTAACATATCGGATGATATTTTCGCACGCGACGCCCGCTACGGGTAGTCGCTACGGGTAGTCGCCGTATTACGCTATGCCGCTACTATGCCGCTACTATGCGGGTGTTGTGCCGCTAATACTCGCTTTTGCCGCTGGTTATGCCGTTATCGCTGTTCAGAGTGATTGTCGCCCCAACTAAGACCACGTAGAGGATTGCGCGGCATTGACGACGCAGACGTCCGGGTGGCAATTCGGCACAACGCCGCCGCCAAAAGAATGTGTCGCACGGTCGCGCAAGGTGTACTGCGCGTGCGGGAAGCGGGATGTCGCGCAATTACATGGCTTTATTGCGACCATGTTGCTTACATAGCTGCGCAACATCATTCGCTTATTTCGCGTAGTAGATTAACATATTTTATTCATAGCAGACTGTGAGACTTGTTGCGAGCTGCTTCGCGGATGATGCAGCGGGTGGCGAGTTCACGCGATGTTGGGACTAAATAAATGCGCCGTCGTTGATGCCCTGCCGCGCGTCGCACCGCTCCATAACCACTTCAATATTTAAGTGTGGTTGGATGCGCGCCGCGGTGCTGATATATACTTGATGCTGAGTGACTATTTACTAGTACTATATAGTCGTTGGCGACTTGGCGTATATATGCATAATATGAGTATATGACGACTGTCCAACAACACGTACAATTATGGAAATAACATGATCGTATCGATAGCGATGTGCAGCCAAAGCGCGGAGAGGCTGCGAAACATCGCACACACAATAGTATTCCATGAGCCCATCATCATGTCATCTCGGAACGCAGCACGGGTCAGTGTTGGACGCAGACAGTCGTGACCGCGGGTAGGACGGCGGCAGGACGGTGCGCTGCTAGTGATTGTTATTTTCCATATACAGATTACATATAGCGCGGCGGGCGAATGTAATCTCCGCCATTAAGTCGGAGATATAATATATCTTGCTGCTAAATTGATTATTCTTTAGTGAAGTAGTACCGTCGTCGTTGGTCCGAAACCACGTCAAGTCATATCTTATATATTGCACCCGTAACCGTTGAGCGCGCTCGGCAACGGCGCCACGTCAATAAGCACCTCGCCTTGCGCGCACAGTTACTCGCCGACCTCGCGCTATACATACGTGCGTGGCGCCATAAACCGAGTCGGCGAGGATACTACTGCTGCCCCGTCGGCGTGCAGGCTTTTTTTTATGAACCGCATGTCGGCATACCCACCACCAAGAAACAATATATTTGTAGTGGTAGTTGCGGCCTTATTCGGATTGTGCGCGCGTGCTATGATGTGGATGGGGTTGCCGCGCGGGCGCTGTATGGCATCGACTAGGAGGGCGTGTGTGTGTGGGGGGGGGGGGGGGGGGGGGTAGCTTTAGCGACTATTATCATGATTGCGTATTCAATTGCTCACTGCCTCCATGGCATTAAATCATCATCCATATGTATAGTCGCTACTTCGCCGCAATTGGAATGGTACGTACA
This sequence comes from Tetraselmis striata, assembly GCA_006384855.1. NCBI lineage: Eukaryota > Viridiplantae > Chlorophyta > Chlorodendrophyceae > Chlorodendrales > Chlorodendraceae > Tetraselmis > Tetraselmis striata. The sequence goes on along the minus strand of VCJN01000099.1, from coordinate 22,239 downwards.
TTTTCGTCATATAGCCCAATTACGCGATATATCGGATACACATCAATACAAATCCGTTGTACACACCACCGTGGTGCAATACTCATAGTGATGTTCTCAGTTGAACGCATCCTGCTGCTGCGTCGTGCGCAAGTGCGCCCAGAAACGGCCGAGGGCCATGTTGTAGCGCCGTACCTCAACGCCCTATACTACCGGTAGCTTCAGGAGGGGGCATGGCCACGACCATCTCACCGAGCCGAGACAACGCCGTTCGTTAAAGAGGTTATAGCCATACCCCAAGGGTTGCCGCACTATGTTAGAGATCACGTTGGGATGCGGTCCCGATGGTGCCCGCCCACGGCGTCCCTCACGTTGACGAAAGCACGTGAGTCGAATTGTGGTTCTGATGCGGCAGAGGTGGGCGGGGGTGGGGGGGGGGATCATAAGCAGGGTGCCGCGCCACCATTGATAGAGTGCACGCACGTCGTTGTTGCCACTACGGTAAATTTGAATTTGTTTAAGCTGCATCAATTATCAATCTTGACAAGCTGACTCAACATCAAGGAAGAGTCCGCCCCTAGCCAACCCGCATAGGGTCCGGTAATTAAAGCGCGTGCGGGGGGGGGGGGGGGGGGCTCTTTACGCCACGTGGCTACGTTGCAGTACAAGTGCAAATTTTACATCAATGGTACAATACACTACACGCGAGGCATACGGGGATTTACGCGCGTTAGCTTGCTTGTACGCGCTGTAGCCCGGCCGCAGAAATCCGTGATCACGTGACCCCCATATATATATGGTTTTGCTCCTGCCGTTTATTGCCCCCCGGAGGAAGTCGAGGCATGCTCCAGCTTGACACCCCATCGGCCACGCCCGAGCGGCGTAGCGCCTAGTGGCCTTCGCGCCACTGAGATCAGCCCCCGCCTTGAGGTGCTGCCAACGATATCCCCGGACGTCCTCGGAGCTCGGAGGTGAAGGCGGGGAAAACACCCCAATGCTGCACCGATGGCCGTGTTATTGTGCTCATTGATCGTGTTAAGCTCACTGGTGCGCCGGATCGCCCGATGCGCGGCAGCCACCTGCCCACGCTCTTGGCCGAGGTCAAGTCCCGATCATTGTAGCAACGCCCTCCGTACTGGGTGTGTAACAAGCAAGGCGATATTCGTCTCAGAAGGACAACTCTTGCAGCCACATGATTGGCAACATTATGTGGCACGTATACTCGTAGTCTCGGGTTCACATCGTACTAGTTCTCGTACACAACGGATTGGTACTCGCACTGCAAACCCGTAGTATATCGGCGTACTCGTATATAATTGTCAGCACACTATAATATGTACTACTACTGTATGTCAACCATCTACACTACATGTATGATGAACATGAGCTAATCAGTACTTAGTAGCAGCGAATTAAGTAAGGCCAGTACGAATTGTTAGTGTGTTTTAGGTACCCCCCCCCTCTAATCTGACCCGCACCTCCATAAGTTTTGTAGCTGGCTGATGTACTGTGCAAAGTACTATCAACATCATTGTCCATGGGAAGAGTGATGTAATTGTCCATATATCGTGTAGGGGGCAGCTGCCACACACGTAGGTGTGCATATCAAGGCATGAGGGCAGCATTGAGAGCACAAAGCACACGATTATACAATAGTAGTGTTCTATGGCTGCCCCTCCCCCCTCTGGCGTGTGCCCACCAGGCGAACTCGAAGTGGGGCCGAGTGGGCACCTCTTCCATCGCATCCCACAGGTTAGGTTGTCTTGGAGCATGCGGCTGCCACCGGACTCGCCGGTCACATGCCGCCTCTAATTGCTCGAGGATGGCGAGCTGAACAGCTCATACTCCACGACGACGACTACAATGTGTTCAGCGAGCTCAAATGATAGGCTAGGGTCAAGGTCGTTCGCTGCATACTCTATAGCATGCTGCGCACGTTACGGGCCTCTAGGCAATCCTGCTCTAGGGGGTAGATAGAGCACGGGCTTAACGGAAAACCCGAAAAGTCCCTGCCGTCCCACTTCACCTCCCCCTTCATGGTAGGGTGTGCCTGGTGGATACCGACATGGTGTCAGCTACCCAAGCCAAGCGACGTGAGGTAGGCGTGGTTGTGGACTGATAGGTATTTGCGCTCGGGGCACCAGCAGCATACCGGCCTAGCGCGGCGGCGGGAGTGCTGGCGAGGGTTGTGTAGTGCGTACAGTACGGCGGTTAATTGGAGCCGGTAAGCAAAGCGGAAAGTACTAGCTACCAAACTTTGCCCAGCTACAAAATCCCCCCCCCCCCTCCCCCCCCCCCCCCCCCCTCTGTTTTGAGCGACATATGGCACCTAAAACACACTTACACCTGAGTAGTAATTATTTGCAACTATGGTTAGTAGCAGAGTGCGTTCATCTACCTGTAGCACGGCAAAATACCAAGCACTAATTCACCACCGACCACTTGCGCGCAGTAAACATCATTTTTTGCTACGCTACTACTTATACACTGCGTGTCGATGCTGGCAGCGCGCTCATTTCTTTAATTTCAATAACATGTAATGCAACTCAGATTATATATGTTTTATTTATATGTTTTAGGTGGCGGATATTCTAGGGAGAAAGGGGGGGGGGCGACTTTCCTTCCTTTCCGGAAAACATTTCCTTTTCTCGCATACACTGCTTAAAGTACTGATGAACGATGGTACGCGGGTGCCTATACTCAAATACTTAATGATGGGTGCCCTCTGCACTACAAGCACTTGCATGTATCGGTATCCGAGCAAATGTACTAAAAAATATGCAAAGTATGCAGCATGCATATCTACGTCGATGCACGTATTGCAGCATGTAGTGCACCATATACCTATGCAGCAGTATGTATATCAAACGACTACATTGTATCAAAATACGCCTATAATTTGACTGTATGTAGTACCGCCGCGTTCGGCCACGCGCAAGGCTGCCGCCGCGCAAAGCAAGCACGCGGCAGCAATAGCAAGCACGCCTGGAGGAGGAGGAGCCACAAGCACATCCGCGCACATCCGAACAAAGGCACAACACCCGGAGCCTAAGTCATCGAAGGCGTTATCAGTTTATTCAAAATCTAGGTCCTGTCGGGGGCCGATATATTTATGCATTATAAGTAAAGAAAAGCGACAACATACCATACACAGCATGCAATTCTTTGAAACATATTTTAAATGACGATCTTCTTCGTAGCAAAGGCGCTACACTATACTGTCGACTACATCCCGCTACCTGCCGCCGTTAGGCGACTGAGATTATATCTGTTGTTTTAGGTACCCCTCCCTTTATTTCGCCCCCTTTTTGATAATATACTTAACGCTGAAGTGCTACTAAACTGCTGTGAACGGGTTTTTTTGTACGCATGTGGCTCAGAATGAGTCCCGCAGCAACATCAATATTGGCAGCCAAACAACAACAGCATAGCATGCAATAGGAGGGCAACAACGAAGCATTCATAATGCAGATGGCAACCAACATAGTGCAGAAATAAAACATACGAGAACGTCCTTACATGTGGTTGCTACGCCCCTGACCCTCCCGGCCTACACGGCCTTCCATCTGGAGCCGACTGCTGAGTCGATTGCTGACACTGTGAAAGACATCACGATGCTGCATACTGCCTTACGGAGGAACGCCTCACAACATGCTGGTTTGCACGCTGGGCTGCGCCTGGTGCTGCCGCTATTATTGCACATTAGAGCTACGAAGTATATAGCGGCTTCGCCGCTATGAGAAAAGGCCCCGTATACCTGCATCCGGTTCATGGATCCGCATATATTCTTGTATGCTCCTAATCGTATATTCTTGTATATTATTCCGCCTAATCGTATATTATTGTAAATATAGATGTCGCATATATACACTATATCTGAATAGTTACAGTGCACTTCATACTTATTGATGGTGTCATGTGTCAGTATTCGCGGCTTCGAATCGTGCTGTGTATACGACGGCTTGACATCGTACGAGTCTAGGGAACGGATTAATTAATATTCGCCTTCGATGACTCAGTTGCAGATTAGCGACAATAATGCCTACTGCTGGTGGTTATGTGGATGATGTGGTTATTGCTGGCCGGAGCCTGGGGCCTAGGTAGGCCGTACGGAGACTACCGTATACGGTGCACCACAGTCAGTAGTGCAAATTATTGTCCGACACGCCTGTATGACTAATGTATGTCATGCGACAGCTAAGGGGTCGACTTCGTCGCGGGTGGCGGTTGTATAGAAATAAAGACTTCTTATCAATGACCTGCTACTGCGAGCGAGGTCGTCATAGCCGTTCGTAAATCGGCTGGAGTACTCGTTGTGAACTGTTGGGGGTAATTAGACTGTTATCCCTGGCGTACCTTTGATCTGCTAAGCGAGCGCCCTTCCACACAGAAATCCCGGGTCGCTATGGCCGACTTTTCGTCCCTGCTCGACTTTGTAGTGGCGCTGCTTGCCAAGATTTACTCCGCATCCAGCTATTATGTCGCGCGCATTATTGTATGAACTACGGGGCACACCCGCCGGCACCACACCCTTTTGGCCTTTTCGTATAGTTGCATATTAATTTGCATGGTACGAACTCCCAACACATGCATCATTACGTACACATACAACCCGCATAATACATATGCATATCTTCCAAAAAAAAGGTGAAAGGATCATCACTATACTATGTATGGCTTGGCATGACCGTACTGTTATTGTAACTACACACAACCTCCCACCACCACGACGGTAGCGTTATTAATTATACTGCGCCACATGGGCAAATTTATACACTCTGCCACGTAAAACGTACGTACTGCGCTTTACAACTTACACACATCCCAACAACGCTGGCAGGCACGGGCAGTAGGAGCAGAGTAGGTTGGGGCAAGCAGGCGGTGGGATAATGATACGGTGAGTGTGGCGAGGCGGGTGGTCAGAATATATTACATAAAAGTTATTGGTGTTAGGTGGCGCCACACGTGGGTAGCAGGCCACACATGCGCCCGGTGCAGTCGGTACGGCTAATACTGGCCGGCATTCACAGAGATGTGATGACGCACCAGTGCTATGGCTCTATCGATGTTGCAGTGTAATGCAGCGCGCGAGGCACCAACGGCGGCAATTACCCCCTACGCCCGCTGCGACGGAGGCTTGCTGGCGGCGGCGGCGGCCTTGGCGGTGATGGCCTGCACGCAGGTCATCGCGACAGTGCTGACGATGTCTTCCACGGTGCAGCCGCGGCTGAGGTCGTTCACCGGCATGCGCAGCCCCTGCATGAGCGGGCCGACCGCGAGGCAGCCACTGGACTGCTGCACGGCCTTGTACGCGTTGTTGCCGGCGTTGAGGTCCGGGAAGATGCACACGTTGGCGCGGCCCGCCACCTGCCCGGGGTCGCCCTTGTACTTGACGGCCGCAATCTCGGGGTCCACGGCCGCGTCAAACTGGATCGGCCCCTCCACGGGGATGCCGCGCGCCAGGATGGCGGGGTGCTGCTTCAGGAGCTCCGTCGCCCGCCGCACCTGCACCAGCCGGCCACCAGCACGACCAAGCGGGTATTTCAGCGGGGAGCAGCTCAGAACGTGCGGCCAGCGGCGTCGCACCGCGTGGCAACACCGCCGATCACGGGGCGCGGGCGTGTAATCCCACAAATATTAGCTCTTTATTATTCGCTGTAATCAACGCTACCTAACGTTACCCAACGTCACCAAGGCAAGGTGACCAACATACACCTGAGCGGCACAAGCCCGCATCTGCAGCAGCAGCACCCGCACCCCCATGGTGTCGCCCAAGTGCTCAGGACCACTGGCCGACGGCCGCGAGAGCAGCTTCCACACAGGGCAGTAGCTTGCTCACGGCTTGGTGTGAACCACCCGGGGAGCTACCTGGGATGGGATAACGGACCATAAATAACGGGCTGCGTGGTGCATCACATCGGCGCCGATTTAACCATGCCCCCCCGCATTCCTCTTCATCAGAAGATGCGCTCTCCGCTGCTTCACATCCACAAGGGGTAAGCATCATCATCCTTCAGATGCGCAATCACGCCTGTTGTGGATACGAGATCACGACAACGGCGTGCGGTTGTGCGTATTGGGTATGTTTGATGGATGTGTGTCATGTTCTCCCGGCAGCGAGAAAGATAACCGAAACTATCGCCCCACCTTCACTGTTGTCCGATGCATGCGGACCCGGCGATAGTATATTCCTGATGGTAATGTGTGCCGCCAGCAACGAGAAACCGACGCATCATCATTCTACCCCCCCCCCCCCCCCCCCCCCCCCTGGTCTCCCCCGTGTCGATGCACTGATGAGGAAGTGAACAGCAGGCAGCCATGGACGCCTCAGCATCCCGACCTTGGATGTCATGGGGCCAGTGTTGGAGTCGCCGGTGGCGTAGCTCAGCATGGCCACGCGCGGGATGAGGCCAAAGCTGGCGGCCGTGACGGCGCTCGCGGCGCCGATCTCCGCCAGCTGCTCCGCGGTCGGGTCCTCCACGATCGCGCAGTCCGCAAACACCTTGGCGCCCTGTTCCAGCAGCATGAAGAAGGCGCTGCTCACCATGGCGGCGCCTGGGGCTGTCTTGATGACCTGCGCGGGGCAACGTAAGGGGGGAAAGGACCAGCGCAGATCGGACTCAGCACTGCGGCCCTGCTAGGGGGCTCAAGCATGTATACACATGAACCTGCGCCTTTACATTTATCTGTAGTTAATAAATAACATGGAGATAACTAAGCCTGCCGATGTCGATGTCAATGTAGTATATGTGGATGTTGATGTCAATGTAGATGCTGATGTGGATGCGGATGTAGATGTCAATGTTGGTGTCGGTGCATATGTCAATGTCCATGGCGATGAAATAGATGTCAATGTTGATGCAGAGGCAGATGTTGGCGTCGATGTAGATGTAGATCTCTGCGGCGATGTCGATGACCGTGGCGATGTCGGTATTGATGTCGGTATCGATGGCAATGTCGATGTAAATATCGATATGGATGTCGATGTAAATATCAATGTCGATGTCGATGTTGGTGTAGGCCATATATGTAGATGGCAAAGCAAATGAGGGGCCGAATGGGGATGTTAACGAACAAGGAGCCAAACAGACAATGCGGAGCAAAAAGGGCGGAAACGGACGAAATGAATCAGAGGACCTAGTCTATGCAGAGGCCCTGATTGGGGCAAGTCCTAACTATACTTATACAATCCAAATTATACGCTGATTTAAAGGAGTCGTGGGAATCACAGCGCATGGGGCTTCAGGCGGTGCCGAGGAGGTGAAAAAGAGCGTGGCCATTGTTTAGGAAAAGGATTGAAGGGGGGGGGGGGGCGGGGGGAGGACCTGCAGCGCGGGCCTCATTGTGTCGGCGGTGGTGTGGATGGCGCCGCTGACCATGCCGTCCGCGGCGCCGGTGGCCATCATCATGGTGGCGTACATGTTGGGATTGCTGCACAGCTGCTGCGTGGCGGCCTCCAGCGTCATGCCCTTGGCCTTGCGCCTATCGGCGAGCTCTGCGGCCAGGGCCTGCGCCCAGTATGTAGAGGCACACCAGTGGATAGCGGTGTTATCTTTGTCAATCAACACAAATTGCACCACTAAAAGAAAAATGCACAAAATATAATGTCGGTTTATTGCCTGTGCGGGCTTGAAGCACAAAGTTGTGCTACATCACGTCAATACATTTGTGGTATGTTACGATGAATCTCGGCTCCTTGTAAGTCTTCTTCAGAGGTACCCCCTTTTACAACAATGCTATCGCTGTTGTAATCGGTTGTCATGTGCGCGAAGTGCTTCGAAGTGCGACTACGGGGGTAGATCCAGCTGCGCAGGTAAATGGGGACTTCCATGGGCTGGCGGCCATGGCGGGCACACACCGGCAGCTCGTCGTCTGTCTCTGGGTCAACCAGGCTCGCGGCGGAGATGTCCACCTGGACCGATGTGGCCAAGTTCATGATCTCCTCCGGCTTGCCCAGGATGGTCAGCTGTGCAGGGGCGGGAGCAAACACATTTGGACAAGGGGGAAGGGGGTTGAGGGGGTTGAGAGGGGGGGGGGGGGGGGCAAGAGTCAGCACCGGCAACATCGTCGCCACGACCAGGATATGGCATGGGTGCCAAAATAGGCACGCACCTTGCAGATGCCGCGGCGGAGCAGCTCTCCCGCGGCGGTGACGACGCGCTTGTCGTTGCCCTCCGGCAGGATGATGTGCTGCGCGTGCCGGCGCGCGGTGTTCATCACTTGCCACTGGAACAGGCGCGGCGTGATGGGCAGCTCCGGCCTGTTGGGGGATGATGGCGCCCCCCCGAGCAATCACACATCAGTGTTAAGGCAAACACGCCACATGGCACCACCTCCTCCTTTTCCTACCTGTAATTTTTATAGCATAATAATCTGTACTATAGTATCAAGTATTACAAATAAAGTAGTAAGTACAGTACCTACTATTTTTTAGCATAATGAATACTTGGAAACCCACTGGAAAACTCACTATCGACGAGAATTGACCGCAGTACCGCGCCTCATCGTTTCAGAATGTCACGGCATCTTATCAGGGGTGGGAACAGTGGGTATTGCTTAGCGGCGCCAAAAGCCTACGTGCATATATTGCCTGTAGGTATACACTCGTATACTGCCTACTTTTATATTCGTGTATTGCAATGTGGGCGATGTAATACTAGTGTACTTATACCCCACCTCTTAATCAACGTCAAGACCCCTCCATTGTCGCCCCTACCTGGGAGAATGTGCGAGTACTATCGGTGCCGGCCCGAAGGCGAAGTCGACTGTGTGGCGGAGAGGCTGAATATGCACGTACCGCGAATTTCCGAGATGCCAGATACCGTGACGGAGGCTCCCAGAACAGTTTGGAAGCACAGCAACCCCACGCCGACGAGAGGACTCACTCTAGCACGATGCGTTCTAAGGTCGGCTGACGTCATCGGTGCGCAATGAGTCGCACCTGTGCTCCGCATCGCTCAAGAGCGACTGCAGTGCGGACTCGTCCACCGAGGCGTCAAAGTGCGAGACCACGGCCTCGATGCGCTCGATGCCGCCGCTCGTGACGTCGTGCCGCGCGCGCGAGAGCTCCTGCGCGACGTCCAGGGTGTCGGAATCCATGGACAGGATGGGCACGTCGATCTCTCCCTGCTCCTGGCGGCTGTGGAGGATGGATTGCACTGCGATCGAGAGCGGGCGGGGGCAGACGGGCCGGTGGCAGTCAGCGCGTACAGAGAAAAGGCTCCCGGCAGTACAAATGCACTGTGTCCGTTTCTAAGACCGACTATACGCACTGTATCCGTACCGTCAGACACTGCACTGTGTCATCATATATGCGGAACTTGTACTCGACGGCCGCAATGGCCAGGCCGTCGCAATGATTTGAAATTATTTCGCATGGAGGCAATCATTTTCTTCTATTTTAAAACAGGTTGTCACATTCGCACCACCTCCCGGCCGGGTGCAAGAGGCATACGACCCAAAACGGTCGAGACGCGAGGTTGGGGCTAGTATACGAATCAGTATGCGATTGCCGATATATAGTCCGAAGCGACATCGTGCCCGCGGAGCATTGGCCTGGTGTACTGTGTCCGTTCAGGACGGTGCGTCGTCGGCAGATGAAGGACCCGTCTCGCGCGATCTGGGGGGGGGGGGGGGGGGGGGGGGGGCGGGGGGACGGACTCACCCACGGGTGACAGCTCGCCCCCGCCGCTGAGCAGGATGCCGGCGATGGGCGGAAACTTGCGCGAGCGCGTGGCGGCTAATAGCCCCAGGATCATGTCGCCACGTCCTGAGTGCGTGACGATCAGCGCGCCGGGACCCTGCCGCTGGATCTGCGGACAGGTCGGCCAGCAGCGCCACGTGCCTCAGCAGCAATGCTCGAAACACACACATCAACGCGCTGTACTAGTATCTATGTAAAGGTCAGACGCCTTCATATTATTTGTCAGGAGCCGGGGCTGTCGACTCCGAACCGCTCGACGCGCGATTTACGGTGCAGTTTCCGGTTAAAATTGGGTTTTAAAATAGCAGTTTCAAATGTGAAATATATTCATTCTAGCTTATTACCGAGCGATATATACCGAGCGAAATCGTCATCTTGAAGTGAACCGCGCATTCATTTTATATCTATTTTTATTACTCTCTTTCACGAGGTAGCAATTTAATATGTGTGTGTGCGCGAAGTAGGAACTAACGTGAATGATGGGAGATAAAGGGAAGGGGGGGTCTACCTTCTCTAGCACGCCAGGCAGGGGCAGCGTGGCCACGATGCCATACTTCATCTTGACGCGCGACAGGGCGGCGTGGCCGTAGCGCACGTCCGCTTGCAGCGCGTGTGCGATCTCCATTGCCGTCACCTGGCAGGCCCGGGAGCATTCCATGTCATGACATATGCATACAGGTGCCGGTGTTCAACAAACATTGATTGAAGTGCTTATTGATTGCAGATTAACTGATGGATGAATGGCTCTGATACGGGTGTCACTTCTGTATGAGCCTGGGCGGGCATATGGAGCGAGCACAGAGACGCGAGTGAATGAGGAAGTTGTCGGGGATGATAGCCTGGCGACGCGAGAAGGTATGTGTACGCACACTGACCCGGAATTTGAGGGGGGGGGGGGGGGGGGGGGGTGGACGCACCTCCTCCAGCGCGGCGGAATGCTCCATCAGCGCGAGTGGCTGGACGTCCCGCTTGGCCAGCGTGGCGCGGATGGCGTCCAGGTCCGCGCTCGCCGGCAGCCGGTTGAGCACCATCCCAGACATCCGGCAGTGCCCGTGCGCGTCCGACGCCGCCATGAGGGCCGCACTCACGGTGTGCGTCACCTCTGCGGGCACCGCGTCGCGCGGGAAGCTTCCGACGCCGTAGAAGTCGATGCCGAGCGCGGCGGCGATGGTGAGGTGGTTCTGGATGCTCGCAGCCGAGTTGTAGTCGCCGCCCACGACGACGTGAAAGTCGCGTCCGCGGCCGGTTACGGCCTTGAAGCGCGCGAGCACCTCGTCGATCACTTCCGACTCCTTGCCTTGGTCGATAAGATTCAGCGCGTGCTCGCGGGCGACGCCGTACAGCTCGGAGGGCTCCATGTCCTTGATATATACGAGCGCAGACGAGGAGGAATGGATGGGCCGGGCGCGATAGTTTACGGGTAGTCAGATGGTGTACGGGTAAGAGTACGAGTGTCGCCGACGCCGAAGCGGTATTATATTTCAAAAAACTGCGTGCGACCGGCGACGGCCGATGTGGGGGTGGGGCGCACCTTGATGTGCAGAAACTCTATCATCGCGCGCAGCAGCGCGTTGTTCTCGCCGTCCTCTGGGAGGCATACGAAGGGCAGGACGGAGTGCGGGTGGACGAGCCCACGGCTCACCAGCGTGCCAATCAGCCCTGCCGACGAGAGCAAAACGGGAGGGGGGGGGGGGGGGGGGGGGGGTGCGTCAGGCGCTGCGACTTGCTCAGCAAAGCGCGGTTGCGACGCAATGGCCAACCATCGGTGGCAGGGGGTGCTGATGTGGAGCGGCGTCCGATTCCCGAGCTCACCTTAACGCCAGGGTGACTGGGGATGGACCGCGGGTGAGGCAGTCACGTTGGACTTCCGCCAGAGCTGCCGCAATTGACGCCTATTCGATCGATGGAGTATTCCCGATGATGAATAATACGGGCAAGTTATCAAAATTACGAGAGCTGTATATTTTTCGCCACATGCCACCGACGATACACCTGATAATTGCACATCCATCCGCTTAATTTCAGCATGTTAGTGTAAACACTTGCGGTGGCAGCGGCGTTCGTCCGCAACCCTGTCCTCCAGGAGATCTGCGGGTTCCGGCGCGGTATTAATAAGAAAACTGCGAAGAAGAACTTTACCTGCCTGCCACGGGTCAAATGCAGACGAGAATACAGTGGAACTATAGCAAATTTTCTCATAGGTTGCACGTAAGCCCAATATGAGGCTTATAATAAGGGTTGTTTTAGGTGTGCCGGCAGCCGTAACCGCTCTTAATAATAACAATGGCTAATACTTATAATAATATATAACAGGAATTCAACTTACACCTGCACTATCAAACTCAAGTCGGCATGACCTGCCACCCGCTCCCAACACACATCAAATCGCATTGACATGTTCTCTTGGGCAAATCTCTTTTCGAAGCGTGCGCACGTGACGCCTCCGTGTACTCGTGGCATGCAAACAGGGGCGAGGGGTGGGCCTCAGGGGCGCACCCATTGCGGCGGAAGCCGTGCCGGCCCGAGGAGTCAGCGGCGCGAGGTAGACCTGCCCCACCTTCTGCCCCTGCGCCGGCAGCGCCTGGGCAGCGACAGAGGGCGCAGCCGCCGGCCGCTCCGCGTGCCGCACGCCCGCCGCGTGCGTCGCCTGCCGCGCGATCTCCCCCTCCTCGTTGGCGCGGACCACCAGCACGCGCGCGCGCGAAAAGTTGGAGTGCACGCCCGCCACGCCGCCTGCGGCTGCGGCGACCGACGACGCGGTGGCGTTGCGGCTGCTGTCCAGCTCGATGCCCAGCGGCGATAGCCCCGCGCACACCTGCCGAGCCGCCGAGCCAGCGCAGCGGTCGCCGCAGTTCACCACACAGCTAGCATCACATTAAAATTCGGGAAGGGGCGGGGGTAAATACATTTTAAACCCCCCTGGCTTGGCTGATATGCCTCTGGCTAACAATGTCACACAAGCTGCTAAGCCATGCCGCACAAGCGAGGCTGCGATGGGAATGCAATTCTACGATAATTGATAGCTCGGTGACGGTGTGACAATTAGGAACTAACCTTTGTGCGCCAGCCATGGAGCGTTTGTCTCAATGTATCGGTTCATATGATATGAATTCATAAACTTAGAGCCTGCCCTATCTGTCAGAGGCCAGCTGAAGATGAATCTAACACAGAACTACAGCGGATGTTCCTTCATATTGTATTCATGCCCGATTTGAGGGGTATATTTGTGGTTTCATCGGTGCATCCGGTAGCCGTACATGTATGTATGTAATATCTTTAACTACATACATACATATATATAATATGTGTGTGTGTGTGTGTGTGTGTGTGGTCGAAACAGGATGCCTCTGCCGGACCAAGTTCGGTCCGGAGTGTATGGGCCCTGGGTGAAATTTCACGCCGGCGCAGGCGGGGGGGGTGGGGGGGTCCAGCTGCCACCCAAGCTCTGAGGGGACGGGCGGCAGGGGAGGATGGGACCTCTTCCCGCAGCGCCGCGTCGTTCTCGCCAATGCCGCCCGTAAAGACGACCGCGTCCATCTGCCCGCGCAGGCGCATGTGGAAGGCGCCCAGGTACCGGCGCACGCGGTGGACAAAGACGGCGCGCGCGAGCCGGGCGTCCGGGTCGCCCGCCTCGATGGCCTCGTTGACGGAGCGCATGTCGGAGTGCCCACACATGCCCTTCATGCCGCTCTCGCGGTTCAACAGCGTGCCTAGCTCCGCCAGGGACAGCCCCTCGCGCTCGGCAAGGTGCAGCATCGCGCCTGCGGGTCCGAGGGCATGCGTTGGTTAGGTTAGGGGGAAGGAGGTGGCGGCTGCTAGGGCTTTCGCCTGTGGGTGTAATATGGGAGACTGGACTACGAGGCGGTGACTTCCAGGGAGGAGGTGTCACCTACTTCCCTATAGGAACCTCGGCCATAGTTGCATATACCAGTAAGTGTTTGCAAACATAGCAGACACAGTGCCATCGCCCGAAGCGGAGATCGCCCGACAACGACATTAGCGGTGAAAATAGCCAGAAATGTCGCCGCTCGCCCGAAGCTCGGTGCCGGCCGATGAAGCGAAATGTATTTCGGTGAGCGCTACCGGCCGGGGCCTTTTATCATCCTAAACCTGGGGGCACCAGGGGCGCGCACCTGGGTCCACGTCCCCCGCGCGCATCGCCATTGGGAGCCCCTCCAACGGCGTGAGCCCCATGGTGGTGTCCACGCAGCGCCCGCCCTCCACGCACGCCATGCTGGCGCCCGCGCCGAGGTGGCACGCCACGATGTTGACCGCGCTGGGAGGCTTGCCCAGCTCCGCCGCCACCGCCTGCACCACGTCTGGGCGGCCCGTGTGCAGCGGGGGCAGCGTCAGCGGCGGCCGAGCTCCGTGCGCAACTGGGGGTGAGGGAGCAAGGCGGGGTGGGAGCGATGCGGCGGCGCACGAGAGTAGTTGATGCCGTGGAAGCCGTAGCGGCGGATGCCGTGCTTGTCCGCCAGCGCCTTGGGCAGTGCGTACGTGTACGCCTCGGGCGGCAGCGTCATGTGGAAGGCGGTGTCGAAGACGGCCACCTGAAGGGGCGGGCAGCAGTGATAAGAAGGGGCGGGGGCGGGGGCGGGGGGCGATGCTGATGGTGATGGCCGTGCCGGTGACGTGGCGATGGTCGTGGCCGTGATGGTGAGGGATGCGGGGTGACGGCTATGGGGATGATGATGGTGAGGAGTGACGGGGATGGGGATGGCAGATGGTGCGGAAGATGGTGCAATGGTCAGGGGGTGATCATGGCAGAGGGTGAGGGCGAGGGTGGTGGTGAGGGTGGGGGTGATTGGTGGCGATGGTGAAGATGGCGGTGGCGGTGGCGAGGGACAATGGCCATGGGCGTGGCCGTGATGGTGAGGAGTGATGGGGATGGGGATGGCAGATGGCGAAGAAGCTGGTGCAATGGTGAGGGGGTGGCCATGGCAGAGGGCGAGAATGATGGTGGTGATGAGGGGGTGATCATGGCAGATGGTGAGGGTGAGGGCGAGGGAGGTTGGTGGCATGGTGAAGATGGCGATAGCAATAATGATTATGATATGATAGCAATAATGCGGATTGGAATGGGGATGGTGAGGAGTGATGGCGATAATGATGATGGTGGCTAATGGCGAGGGAGAGGGGAAAGATGGGGCGGTGATGACGGGTGAGGGTGGTAGTGATCGTGAGGGCGAGGGTGGTTGGTGGCGATGGGGAAGATGGCGGTGGCGGTGGCGGGGGACAATGGCCATGGGCGTGGCCGTGATGGTGAGGAGTGATGGGGATGGGGATGGCAGATGGCGCGGAAGATGGTGCAATGGTGAGGGGGTGATCATGGCAGATGGTGGGGGCGAGGGTGGGGGTGGTTGGTGGCATGGTGAAGATGACGATAGCAATAATGATAGCAATAATGCGGATGGGGATGGGGATGGGGAGGAGTGATGGCGATTACGATGATGGTGATTGGGTGGCAGATGGCGAGGGAGAGGGTAGTGGGGAGGGGTGATGACGGGTGAGGGTGGTGGTGGTGGCGATGACGTGGGTGTGCGCGCGCGCGGAAGGCAGGGGATGGGGGGGGGGAGTACTGGTGGCGTTGATGGGTTGTAAGAGTGGGGAGGAGGGCGTCGCGGCTGAAGCCGCAGAGTGAGTATGTGAAGGGGGGGGGGGGGGGGGGCAGCATGCGGAGGCAGGGGGCCGCACACCTGCGGGACGTCAAACAGGCGCTGCGCGGTGCGGATGCCGCTGAGGCTGGGCGGGTTGTGCAGCGGCGCCAGCGCGCACGCCTCCTCGATCGCCGCCGTGACGTCGTCCGTGATCACCGCGGCGCTCTGAAAGCGCGGGCCGCCGTGCACCTGCCCGCCCCGCCCAGCGCGGCAGCGGTGAGCGCCCGCTGGCGTGCTGGGACGGGAGCCAAGGGTTCCCCCCAGCACAGGCTCAACCCGCCAGACATACCCCTGTCACCTGGCTCACTGCCTGGCACCCTGCTCAGGGGAAGCCCCTGGCCATAATCCCCTGCCTGCCATGCACATGCCACTGGGATGGCATGCTGTTGCACAGCCACGCAGCCTGGGGCTGCAATGTATGGACCACACCCACATGTCCGATTTAAGGGAAAGCATAATACGCAGCAGAGGGTATGCTAAGCAGAGGGTGTGAACAGCGTATTCTTACATGTAAGAGTCGATGAAGGGAAAGCAATTGCCAAAAATGCAGCGGGTGTGATTAGGGTACAGGGCCTTTCAACTGTGTGGGCAACCGGGCATCAGGGGCACGCACCACCCGGTGACCCACGCATGCGATGTTCAGTGGAGCGCCCGGACGCTCCAGCAGCTTCAGAACGGCGGCCAGGCCGGCCTGGTGGTCGGGAAAGTCGCCCTCCATGGCGGTGACGGCCGGGCGGCCGGGCGCGGTGGGCGCGGGGTGGTCAGTGTGCCTCACTCCGCCGGACGACGAGGCGCCGATGCGTTCCACCAGCCCGCTGGCGCGCACCGCCAGCGCACCACCCGGCTCCAGCACGCGATACACGGCGTACTTGAGGCTGGAGCTGCCAGCGTTAAGCACCAGCGTGTGCAGTGGGGGCGGCATGCTGGCCCGCAGGGGGCACCCGGGCGGGGTGCCGGGGCCGGGGCGCCGGGGGCCGGGGCCGGGGCCGGAGCGAAGGGTGAGTCGGAGCTGAAAGCGGGTCCGGCGGGGGCGGAGGGGACAAGCCGACAAACGGCAGGGTTGACGCTTCGCTCGATGCCACTGGGAGCTTGGCGGCGGCCTCAGGCCCTTTGCGATCGCGCTACAGCAGCACGGCGATCGCAGCTGGTGCACGTGACGAGTGCATCCCGATGGCGTCCGTTAGTCGACCGGGGCGGGCGGTCAATCCGGGCTGGCCTCCTGCAGCACCACTCGCAGCCAGCGCTAACGCGCGGTGCTTTTGTGCTTTGTTTTTCGGCCCGTGAGACAAGAATTCAGAGTCACTACAGTATCTGAGTATCTCCAGGTACTGTAATCCTTATATCTGCCAAAATATATCCCGGATGGAAACGGAATATTCCTTTTTTGAAAGAGCGGCCGGAATCATTTAATCTTCTGCAATCATTCTGACGAACCCGGAATGATTCCAAGACCTTCCCACGGGCAAGTACGCGGTAAAGCGCGCCGTGACGATCAACGCCGGGATGAAGGTACATCCCTTGTCCGCTCGGTTCAGCGGTCGTCTCGTACGCGAGAGGTCCGGGTATCAAATCCTGGCCGATGCATTTTCGCCAATTTCGTCCCGGCGTGTCCTGGGTTTCCCCGGTTGATGCATTAGCCCTTCGGGGTTCGAATGAGGCAATGGTCTACGGGCTATGCCAAACCTACGACTGCAGTTGGCGCAAGAGGTCAAGTGCCGGGGCGGCTTCGGCCGACGTCCCGGGGCGAACTTTAGTTTTACTTTTACGGCGCGCTCCTGCCTGCTTCCGATCAGAATTATTCATCACGAGCGCAGGCGGCGGGTTCATCGCTGATGGCCATGGCCTGCTGCGGGCGGCGACCAGCAACGATACGAGTAGCGAATAGATGTTTGCTTACGAGTGCCGCAATTTGCTGCCCTGCCAGGTGTGCAATACCATGTAGCAGGGCCGCTTTGGAGTACCGGGAATAGTCGCTGCCGATCGGTATCAGTCGACCGAGTCGTATACCGAGTTGTACTATATCAGGTACTAAAATCAGGAATAGACTCTGGTCCTGTTAAAATTCATGAAGCGACTACCAAAATTCCTGGTGGCCTCGCCGGACGCGCGGTGGTGGCGCCATAGCACCATCGCCCCCGGTGGCAGATGCGGGCCGGGTGCGCGCATGAATCCGCCGGGAATGCTGAAAAAAAAACGGAGTCCGTGTGATCGTATTAAACCATTCTAGTATCATTCTCGTTCTATAGATTCGGACTCATTCGCGTTGCAGCTACAGATATATATATATATGACCGACTGGCAACAGTTTGTGAAACTCTTGCCACGTCTTTACGACGGCCGTGAAGGCATCAATCCAGTTACGCAAAAGCCCTAACTGGGTAGTCGACCCTCCTCGGCCGCAGTCGACGCTCTGGGTAGGCGACGCTTCGGAAGGTTGTACAATTGCCGAAGAATTCCGCAAGACCAACTTGAGGCCACATGGACGGATTTTCCAACACTTGGATCACCGTCTAGATAAAATGCTCCCAGGGAAATACCAGTACTGGTAGTCCTTACCGCCCGGCACTAACCACTATACGGCAACTACGAAAGGCGGTCTGCCCTAACCGTCTGGACGTCGGCCCATTCGAGCGATGCCAGGTAGGGCATAAGATAGATCGCTACAAGCCCCATCCCACGGACCGAGCAAAGCATTTCGATTTATATTCGCTAGTGCGATACATATGTGTGCACAACAAAAAAGCAATATTATTATGTGGGGGAGGGCCCGCCGGCCCGACGCCAAAATTCCACAGTCCCGCCAGTGAAATCTAGGGCCGCGTGAAGGGAGGGAGGGAGGGACCCCGCCCAAAAGAAACAAGTCAAATCCTCGCGGATTTTAGCGCACCTGCGCTGACTGCTGATGAAAACTCTAAACTCTTGATGAACTAACAACCGAGACTTAAGACAATGGAACTCACAACCCGAAACCAACAAACCAAGAGTATTCGTAGCTCCACCAACATATCTTCGATTGCCTCACATTACCTTTTGCTACATGCATGGCAGTGCCACATGCAGGGCTACGTCATTGGCCGAGCTATATTTCTACGTGTATAAGGATTACCGGCGGTAAACTCGACCCCAGAAAGACAAACACCGTCGACTACCGGTCAGCTCGGCACTTAGTGGGAGCGCGCGGATGTGCGCCAAGGCATATTTGTTTTGCCAGTCGGCAAGTGCTATCGTTATTACATTTTCGACCCCCTTTTATCATTATGATTTCATCTATGGTCGCTGTTAAATTACAACGTCTTAAATTGTTTGCTAGAGTGAGCTTGTCCGGGAGTGATCGCGCAGCTCGAAAATGTCTGCGGGGAGCAGGCTATAACTGCCGCCGGCTGCCTTTGAGGCGGCATGCACATCACGGCCGGCAATTGCATTGCACGCGGTAGAGGCCTTGAAAACGAAAGTTGCGCGCTCGATATGCAGGTGCGGAGCATAGTCCGCCGACAATTGTCCCCAAACTTCGGTTTTCAATTCGCAATAACGCAGAGTGTCATACCTGTACATGGTGTTTTCGTGCTGTCGGTTTGGGGCCGGTATACTACTATAATACTCGGTATATACCAGTAATAAACTTGAGGTGAGAAAGATACCCGACATAAGTTTTCAGCAACACAGGCAGTGTTTAAGGCCACGGCCGCTCAGGTATGGCATGAATCGGGGCGGCCAATCGGCGGGCAATGGCAAATATGCTCGCGGGTGCAAAATTGTATCATAATGTGTAGCCCACGCACAACCCCCGCGCGCGGGGGGCACCCTTGCCGCCGTACTGTGACAACGGCCGTTTGAAGCATAGGACGCTTGGACATATATGCATACATATAAAACCAAAAAAATATATATATAAACATACATATATATACATATATATATACTTCTTAACATATGTACATTTATATCTACATATACATTTTTAGACACAAACACACACTCAGACATGTACGTGTCCAGGCGTGTTATGCGTCAAACGGCCTTTGCCACAGTACGGCAAGGGTGTCCCCCGGTGCGCGGGGGTTGTGCCCGGGCTACACAAGCAATGATTGAGCAAGGCTTGTAATTAATTTGCGCCGCTAGTACTATCCATAAATACTTCATACAATTACTTCATACAATCATTATTCCGCTAGAATAATGTTTTATCGACGGACACACGCACATTCATTGGAATTACGGCACGTCCACCAACTAGTACCGAACCGCTGCCATGGCGCCCTTACGATTCTTAACTCGGTCGTTTATTACGCATGCCGCATACTTAAATCCGAGAAAATGACCGTATCCATACCTATACAAATACATATATTCATTAACGTCCGATTCTCGAAGTAGTTCCAGCTCGCCCGGAGTTGCTGGGACCCAGAATTGATGCATATCCTCCCTCAACGGGTTTGCAGAACAACTCAACTCGGGCGGCGGAGAGCAGCAAGCTAGTGCGCTGCAATTCAATTCAATGCTCCCTCGTGATCCCTCAAACTTGCCGAGCACTAGTGCCTGGTGGGCCATCGATGCCTCGTGGTGTTTGTGCGGGTGATTACACGTGCCCAGGTCATGCGCTGGCGGGCGCCGGCCCCGATCGGGCGGTCACACAATGTTACTGTTCTTTACATACTTTACTAGGGGGTTACAGGGGTGCTGCGCCTGGCGACGGATGCATCGCCGCCCTTGAGTTTGGTACACTGCGGAAAATCGTCCGGACCCGAATCTTGGGGGGCCTGCCCTGCGGATATCCGGCGCTCAGAAGGGCTTGACGCACTGCGGGCCGAGCTGCTCCAGCACGGCGGCCTTCAGCTCGTCCGCCACGCACTTGGCGTCGCCGAGGAGCATTGTTGGTGTTGGGGTTGAAGAACAGCGGGTTCTCGACGTCCGCGTAGCCGCCGCCCGAGGGAGCGCTTGATGAACGATCACCTTGGCCGACTTCCAGACCTGAATGACCGGCATGCCCGCCAGCTCGGAGTTGGGGTCCTCCACCGCCGAGGGGTTCAACCGTGTCGTTGCCCCCCCACCACTAGCGACACGTCAAACTTGTCCATCTCGCCTTCAAGCTCCTCCATTCTCCTTCACGAACGTCGTACGGCACGCCCGCCTCGGGCGAGCAGCACGTTGAGCTGCCCCGGCATGCGCCCCGCCAGGGGGTGCAGCGGCGACGAGCACCTCTTTGCCGTTGGCCGTCAGCAGCGAGATCAGAGTCGGCAATCGCGTACTGCGCCTTGGCGACCGCGAGTCCGTAGCCGGGCACGATGAGCACACCGCTTGGGCGCGCACCAGCTCGAGCGCCGCCTCGCCCTCATTCGCACACGAAGCACTCGCCCGCGATCGACGTCGCAATTGCGACGCGGGGCCGCCTCCCTTCTTGGCCAGGGTGCCCTTGATGCCCAGCAGCACGCCCACGATGCTGCGGTTCATGGCGGTGCACTGCAGTAGCAGCAGCAACACACCAGGCCACGCATCAGACTCTCCAAAGACAAATGTCGGTTGTTTGATCCGGCGCATTGAATTATGATCCCTTATATTGAATTACCGATCCCGCGTACCCGTAGTATGTCAACACCTGTTGTTAGCGACTAATATGAGTAAATCGATAAGCCAGGCTAAGGTGAGCCACACAATCCGCAATGGTCGTCAATTATTACTGATTGCGAGCCGCCAAGTGCTCGACCCGGCTCATCGCAGGACTCGCAGTACGATACAATGATATGCACTAGTCGCAACTTGGTCCGCAGCCTTGCACAAGGTGCGGCGGTGGTGGTATCATGGATTGGCGACGCGCAGGTGGCCTTTGAGTTCAGGCCGGGCAACGCGACGCAGAGAGTGCAAGGACACGCAGGAAACGGTGACGGGGATGGCGCGGTTACCATGATGAGCGAGAGAATGGCGCCAGATGCGCCAATGAGGGCGCCCACCACGGTCAGCAGGCTGTTGCTGAGCACAAAGCCCTCCGCACAGAGCGCCCAGCCGCTGGAGGAGTTGAGGGTGGTGATGACGACCGGCGTGTCGGCCCCGCCGATGGCCATCGTCATGTGGGCGCCAAGGAACGCGGACAGCCCTGCGGTGATGCCCAGCAGCTGCAGCCCGCTGTGAAGCGTCACGGCGGGGCCGGACAGGAAGGGCAGCAGCGCAGCCACGCAGCCGGCCAGCGCGGCCGCGTTGAACCATCCCTTCAGCGGGAGCGACACTTCCTTGGAGGGTACGAGCCCCTGCAGCTTGGCGAACGCGACGACCGAACCGGTGAACGTAATGCCGCCGATGAGCGTCCCGAGCCAGATGGCCACGTTGTGCACGGCGTCGGGTGTCGGGTGGGCCGCGAACGACGCGATCGACGTGATCGCCGCCGCGAGGCCCACGAGGCTGTGGAACGCCGCCACCAGCTGCGGGAGGTCCGTGATGGCACAGCGCGAGGCGATGGCCAGGCCGACAGCGGCGCCGCCGCCCAGGATCATGCCAGCCTGCAGGGGCACCGGGAACAAATGGTTCAAATCACTCTTGGCACGATACATGCATCAGTGGAATTAGGACGTAGTCCTCGGCACAATACAGTACACAAAAGCACATAGAGGGATTTAGAGATATGGCGACTGGATGTATTACATTGATTGACTTAGAAGGAAAACCATAAACTGAAAAACTAAAAAAATCAAGCCATCAGGAACTAGGACGTAGTCCTTGGCACAGGACAGTACACAACGGTATGTATAGGGATTTAGAGATATGGCGATTAGGGATGTATACATTGATTGACTTAGAAGGAAAACCATAAACTTGCAGGCATTTCATACTTTGCGGATACTGAAATGTTTACAGACCTAGCAACAGGTCAAAATACTTAGTACGTTTCTCAAAAGTGCTAAACGAATTTAT
>VCJN01000098.1:0-70391 GCA_006384855.1 Tetraselmis striata | reverse complement strand
TCTAATGCACGTCTGAATGACGATATACCTGTGACGAGTACATGTTCGAGTGACGATGTCGTCATCTCTGAGAGTAGTAACGACTATGTTGAGTCGCCTACTGATGAGAACTCGAATAGTGTACGCGAGTCTGGTACGACTTTGCCAGTAGCCTCTGTAACGGGTGCTCGGAAAGTTTCGACTCATCGTCGCGTAAAGGCTCTGAGGCGTCGTATGCCTAGAAAGACTGCAGTCAGTGCCGAGTGGCGACTGGTCGATAGAGTCTTCGATCCCTTACATGAGATGTTCCAGTTTACGCTGGAGGGCTGTGCGGATAAGAGGGTCTGAAACCCATCGAAACTTGCCGTTCTGTTCAGACAAGATTCGATATTATCGCGCGACTTGTCGAATGAACGTGTGTTTATTCACCCTCCATGGCATATGACTGAGTCTATTGCGAGGCATTTTGAGCAATGCCGTAATAGAGCTAAAGAACATACTGTAGAAGTGTTTGTATTGCCTGCATTTGATAGATTCAGTGCTTTGACAAGGGCTGTGCGGATAATGAGGGTCTGAATACCCATCGAAACTTGCCGTTCTGTTCAGAACAAGATTCGATATTATCGCGCGACTTGTCGAATGAACGTGTGTTTATTCACCCTCCATGGCATATGACCTGAGTCTATTGCGAGGCATTTTGAGCAATGCCCGTAATAGAGCTAAAGAACATACTGTAGAAGTGTTTGTATTGCCTGCATTTGATAGATTCAGTGCATTTGACAAAGCATTGGAAACTATTGCAGCAATACCCGGCAAAGACACCTTTGTTCACCATGTGGTCTCCTAAAATGCCACAGTTCCAGGAGATGTTAGACCGCCAAAGTAGGGGTTAACATTTGGTTAGTTGATGCTAACTGTGCTTTTCCTGATGACTTTGTACCTAAAACTGTCACAAGTCCAAATGTGAGTTTTAACGTGGACTCTGCAAAAGTTGCGGATTCTAGCGTTGGTATTGGTGAACGTGCATCTGAGTCTATAAATGAGTGTGATGCTGTCAATGTGACTGATCCATCATTTTGGAGTATGCAAAGGCAAAGTTTGCCTCAGATTGCTTCTTTGACTCGTTGGGATGACCCCAGGCCATTGTTGAAAGTTAATGTGACAATTAACGATGACGCCGTTGTGGATGCACTGGTTGATAATGCGGCATCTTTAGATTTTATATCTGAGGACTTTGTGCGCAGAAAACAACTTGCAGATACAAAAGTTGATGCGCAAAACTGCTCGTTGCGTCTAAGCATAATTCTTGGCTGAATTCTATGTCGTTGAAATGTCGGTTATAAAGGATGATCCTGACCTGCATTTAGACAATGCTATGACACCAGAGCAAAATGATGCTATTCGTCATTTGTTGTATGACGAGTTTCCTGAAATTTTGCGTCCAGTCAACATGCCGCCTGTTCATCGGCCATGGGATCACAAAATTGAGTTAACTGGCAAAATGAAACGCCAAAGACTTAATCGTTTGTCTCCCGCTGAACGTGCTGAATTGGATCGCCAACTCAAGATGCGATTGCCGCTGGACTTGTTCGTCCTAGTCAATCTGAGTTTGGTTCGCCTATTCTTTTTGTTAAGAAGGCAGATGGATCCTTCGGTTGTGTGTCGATTTCGTGGGCTGAACGATGTCACTCGAAAGGATATGTATCCTTTGCCGCGAATTGATGAAACGTTGGATTCTCTCCGCAATGCCCGTTGCTATACCCATCTGGATTTAGCATCAGGTTATTGGCAGGTTTGCCATTGCAGAGGAGGACATCCACAAGACAGCGTTTCAGACACCTGATGGTCTATGGGAGTGGACTGCAATGCCATTTGGTTTGTGCAATGCCCCAGCCACTTTCCAAGCGCATGATGAATGACATCTTGAGACCATTTTACGTGACTTTGTGGTGGTGTATCTGGATGATATATGTATATATTCAGATAATTATGATGACCACATAAAGCACCTTCGTTTAGTTTTGAGAAACTGAATGAATATAATCTGAGGTTGCAATTAAAGAAATGTTTCTTTGGCATGCAATCTATGGATTATTTGGGGTATACCGTCGCTGATGGTAAGTTGTCTGTTTCAGAGGCCAAAGTAGCTGCAGTTAGATAGGGATTGGCCTGTCCCTAAAACTCAGAGTGAAATCAGAAGTTTTGTACAATTCTGCAATTTGTACTCTAAGTTTATTCATCATTTCAGTGATTTAACTGCACCATTGACTGACTTATTGCGTAAGTCTAAACCAGTTCATGTTGACTGGTCACCGGCGTGTCAGGAAGCCTTTGAGACCCTTCGTCTGCGACTGATTTCCGCTCCGTGTCTTTCCATTCCTTCCATGGGGGCGGATGCGACGTTCACCGTAGCGACAGATGCGTCCAACGTAGGGCTTGCTGCAGTGCTACTGCAGGACCAAGGAGGAGGTCCTCAACCAGTGAGTTACTGGGCGCGAAAGCTGAATGCAGCTGAGCGTGGTAATACCTACAGTGCTTATGATTGGAAGCTTTGGCTGTCTGTGAATCAATTAAGCACTGGCGTTGTTACCTTGAAGGGTGCTGTCGATTCCTTGTTGTCTCAGATCATGACACCCTTCGTCATCTGCTCAGGCAACCGGCAGAAAGGTTGAACCGGCGACAAGTGCGCTATGTACGCGACTTGCAGCCGTTTGTTGGGTCCATATCTCTTGCATACCGAAAGGGCAAGTGGAATGAAGCCGATCCGTTGTCGCGTAGACCGGATTTTAAGCCGATTGGTTTCGGTGGCTTATATTGGACCGGGAATGTGCCGGACGCGGCTGAATCACTCGTGAGTGAACATCGCCCATGTACTGCGGTATTGTCGGCTGTAAGTGCGTCGTCACTTAGCCTTGATGACAATATTCTCCACCTTATTAAGGCTGGATATGCAGAGGACGCGTTCTACTCCTTATGGGGGGGTGGAAGCAGTCCGGTCATGTGGTAGAGCACGATGGTTATTTTTGGAGACATGGACGTCTTTGCATACCAACCAATCGTGACATCATCAATAAAATATTGTATGAGCTACATGATTCTGTTGGTCACCGTGCTTATGCAAGCACCTTGGCACGTGCCTTGGACCGTTTTTGGTGGACACGCATACGACATGACGTGAAAACCTATTGTGAACAATGTTCGGTGTGCCGGCGTGTTCGTGCACGTCCGCAGCCACCTGCACCAACACAGCCCTTACCAGTACCGCCACGTCCATGGCATACGGTTGGTTTGGATTTTATAACCGAGTTACCTGAGAGTAATGGTTATAATACTATGTTGGTTGTGTGTTGCCATCTGTCCCGGCAAGCACATTTTATTCCAACCACAGTCAACGTGACTGGTGGACAGGCAGCTGAATTATTTCTGAAGGAAGTATTCAGGCTGCATGGAATACCTCGTGTGATCGTCTCTGATAGAGATCCACGGTTCCTGTCTGCATTCTGGCAAACTCTGTGGCGGAGACTTGGCACTAAATTGAACATGTCTAGTGGCCAACATCCTGAAACAGGTGGTTTGACCGAACGCATTAATGCCATAGTCACTGAGTTGGCTCGTGCGTTTTGTTGTTTCGATGGTTCAAACTGGGTAGACCAGTTACCATTGATGGAATTTGCGTATAATTCCAACAAAGCACTTGGCATTGAGCATGCACCATTTGAGGTTATGTATGGTTTCAATCCTGAAACGCCTCCGGATGTATTGTTTGGTATGAGACCAACAATAGCATTCTCTCGTGATGCTCAGCAACGTATCCAAGATATGAAGGAGATTCACGAGTTGGTTCGGTCAGTGTTGGCTGTCCATAAAGATGAATTGACTGTTCGTCCTAGTGTTAGGCAACAGCGCAATCCTCCTATCTTCAATGGAGATAGAGTATCTGTGGATACCCGTCTGCTTAAGGTCAAAGGTCAGCCTTGCAAAAAGCTGATGGACAAGCAGCTTGGCCCATTTTCTATTGTAGAGAAAATTGGCGGTCATAGTTATCGACTGAAATTACCTGCTGGTGTTAAGTTGCACCCAGTATTTCATGTTGATAACTTGAGACCCTGTCCCACTGCGCCGTTGCGCCCGCATGTACCTCTTGTTGTTGGTACCGGTGACGACTCTAATGATGAGTATGAGATTGACAAGATTACCAGCGTTAAGATCGGTTCCATGCCCGGTTTACGTGGTACTCAGTTGCAATTTCTTGTTCACTTTGCGGATGAATCTATTGCCCCTGTTTGGCATCGTTTGTTTGATGTTAAAAGGACAATAGCATTGCAGGATTTTATGGCTACTCCCAAATGGTTGGACTTTGTAAAGTCACCTGAATTTGTGGAGCATATGCATAAATACCCGGCACGTGTGCCGACTGCAAATTAAACTGCCTGTGGAATGCTATTTCACACTGTTGTCAAGGGGGGAGAGATGTAGTGTGACAATAATGGCATACTCTGTACGGGTACTGTATGATCGTAGCATCATTCATGTACGAGTACCTGCTGTATCGTATGTGTGCGCGCGTGTGTCACGCGCCACAATACGAGTACTGGTGGATGATGAATCATGAGATGAGTCTTACTGGTACCGGTACACTGTTCAGTAGTAGTTACGGGATAATACGCATGTGCGTACCCGTAGCGGGCATATATGTATAATGCACCTGCCTCTGTAACATCAGTTGTATACTTGTGTATAAACTGATAATGTGTCAACTACATGTGCGGAGGTCTCTAAGCGACGACCTCCTGTTCGACACTTCAAGGCACGACTCTCCACGGTGACGCGCTTAGCAGTGCGCGTGCCGCTTGGTGGTGGCTAGCTGTGAGCTAGCCATACGCATAAATAGCGGCGGGTGGTGATAACGTTGTAACCATTGTTTCTTTCTCTCTCTGCTGCCTTCTGTGTGTTTACGACAGTCTTGTCTGCTTGACCTGCGTGAGGCACCCAAGACTGTCGCAAATGTGGTACGGGGTTTGATTGGCACTGCTTTGACTGAATGAGCTCAATGTGTGAGATTTGCCTTTTGGTTCGAGTAGTGGTGTTTTATTGCCGGACAATATTGGCCGGGGGAATAGTGCTTGGTGGCTAGTGGGAGGGGTTACCCGTGCTAGACAGTGGCATCGGTTTCTGGCATCTGTCATTTCCAGGGACAAATACCCCTTGTGACCATACCGGTACACGATGAGGTCATACATATAGTTGTATAATGTGTCACAGTAGTAGTGCCGCCTTGAAAGGCGGCGGGCACAGCGCGGTGAAAACCTGTTTCGAACAAACTACGACGAGGAATAATATGGTGGATAACTGGATGAGAAGAGGGATGGTGGATATATAATTGGAGACAAACTACTGCTGGTACTTTCCGGGCATTTCAGGGTAGTGTTTCTGGGTATCGTTTCGGGTATGTCTGACGTGGTTAGTTGCGATGTAGTAAATATTTACTACTTCCAAGTTATGGATACCCGCGACGACGTAGTTTTTGAAACGAGTAGCAACTAAGGAGTGGTTTATTTGTAGTATTATACCAGCGTGTCGCTTTCGTAGGTAACAACGTTCTACAGATTTTCCGGGTGTTTCGGGGTATTGTTTCAGGGCATCGTTTCCGGTGTGTCTGACATTGTTTATTTCGATGCTGTGGTAACGACTCGTTTAAGAATAATACATATCCTATACATAGGAATATTAACATTTTTAAACCAGTTAATAGCATTTATATTGGACTATTTGCTACTCGATCATCAATTCATACCCACGACCCAGAATTCCGTACCCTCCATTAATATGTATTCCCCTACCTCTTTGGGTTGAGCGGAGGAAAAGGAGAGCCGCGTCCGAAATCGCCTGGAATACGTGAGAATCGATACCGGTTGCAATACGGTTTTATCACGGATTTTTAGGCGTCCGTCCTCCGTCCTCCGTCCTCCCCCATACGCGCTTCGTGCATGAACCGTCATACGTTCGGTGTTCGCTCGTTTGATTTCACGGTACTGGAACGTGTACTGTATGGTTCTGAATGGATGCGCGTGTATTCTAGCCCAGGCACGTCATATATTCGTCTAAAACGCCAAAATAACGCGGTACCGCAGCGCGTTTTTACTGCTGCTGAATCAGCAAGCGATACTATTCAGCGACTATTCCTTACCTATATACGGTAGTCCAAGTATATCCTGTAAAATGATAATGCTGTAAAAATGGGTCGCCGCGGTGCGGGGGCAGTCCGCCGACCCGGGGCCCGGCGTCCGTCGACGGACGGGCGACGGTCGAACGACGGCGTCCGGCGTCCGGTGCCGGTACAGGCGGCGGGCGTGGCGATTCGCGGCGTGCCCGCCCCGTAGACCTGACGACCGGCCCGACCTGCGCGGCCTCGTGCGGGATGCGGGCCGCCTGTGGGCGGCTTGTACTGTATTGCTCATCTTGTAGTGCTGTTTTTTTTTTGGGGGTAGTACAACTTTTAGCGGTGGGTTGGGTACTGGCCTTTTTGTAATGCACACCAGTAGTCAGCGGCCCGCTTTTACGCGGCTTGCAGATTTAATCTGTTTTACAAAATAATACGTCTCTTTTGAAAAATAAATTACTGACAAATCTAACGCTAAAAGCATTATTACCCGGAAACAACAGTATTACAAGATCAACACGACAAGCCGGCTAAAAGCGGCCCGCATCCCGCACCACGCTCAACCCAAGAGGTAGGGGCACCTCCACAGATCCCCGGCGCGAAGCGCCGCTTAGTTGCAAATTCGTGCCGGTATATCATTATCGTTAATGATATGGCATACCTGTTTCAATTATCGTGACGAAGCATGTGGACGGCTGATGATACGCGCATAGTGATGATAAAAGCGTACATGGAGATTAAGTACCGATATTTTTCCCGAGCATTTCATGGGTATCGTTTCACGGTATCGTTTCGGGTATCTTTGACATGGTTTTCTACGATGTAGTATTTTGTATAGCTGCATTTAGCGTACACTTTATTCCAATCATCGACACGAGGTAAGTACCGGTACCGCACGGGCATCCCCATACGCTGCGAGCTTTGGGACTTTCATTTCCTTCGAGTTTTGCTCTGTGTTCCAGGCGGTATGCTGTTCGGTCGCTACGGGTACAGGTTTTTAGAACCTACCGCCTGTACCGTCCCTGTACCGTCCCTGTAGCG
Source organism: Tetraselmis striata (assembly GCA_006384855.1). Lineage (NCBI taxonomy): Eukaryota > Viridiplantae > Chlorophyta > Chlorodendrophyceae > Chlorodendrales > Chlorodendraceae > Tetraselmis > Tetraselmis striata. The sequence continues at coordinate 63,211 of VCJN01000098.1, read as the reverse complement.
TTATTAGTAGAAATGTCAAGGGTTGGTCTAAAGTTCAACCTTATTAAACCACAGTGACTGATGTATAAACGGCTTAAGAGGCGGCGGGCTACCCGCCCGACAACCGCAGTTAGGCGCCTCACTTCAATATCGCCTCGTTCTCAGGGCGCCCGCCTCCACCTCGCGCCGCCCTCGGCATGGCGGGTGGCCCGTCGGGGCCCGATTTGACGAATGGATATAATGCATACCCAATGATGCGGCATAAGGTGTAGGTGGATGTGTTTGGCATTGCGGTGTCGCGGCGGTCATCCGCATGTAAACGACAATTGCCGTCCGCAACAAACCACCACCGTACCCAGCCAACCCCTGACACTTACCCCCCGCCACACCGTGTCGCGGGCTACAAACATGGTTGGATGAGACTACGGGGTGAGACTAAAGCCGTACGTACTCCACCCGGCGGTGACTGAGGGGGCGCTCATAGCTCGGTATAGGCCATGCGCGTCTAGTCCGGCTCGTCATCAATATTTTGTCACCACGGGTAGCTAGCACGTGAAGCTCATGGCAGCCTGCGCATCCCTAGCTCTCTAGAACCTAACGACACATAGGTACTCATATGAGTTTAGCCACACTGTATGGTGGTGTGTAATGTTAGAGCCGAGCTTTGCATGGGCTGTCGGATCGCTTGTCCGGCCTTTCTATTCTGCATGTCGGCAATGCGCTGTCGTGAAAAACCGGTGCACAGCTACGCGCATGCACCATGACCGGGCGATTCGTTCGCTAGGCCGCACGATCCACTGGATAGGTGACCATATGAGCCTCCATGGATTGTGTACGTAGCACGTGCGCGTGCTTGGGTATCTCGCCGGTTGTGAGCGTGAGGGTTAGCAGGGGCAAGACAAGGCGGGTGGTGGTGGCTGGCGGCCTAGCGGTCCCGTCCCGATTGTCCCGTCCGTCTGCCATCTTCCCAAGTCCGACCTCAGCGGAGCAATTCTGATATTTCATGCCGCGGCAAGGGCTTGTGGACGTGGTTCCGGCCCCCCTTGGCCCCTTCTCAAAAGCCCTCGCGGACGCGGACACGGGGCGTCGGGGCTAGCAGGTCAGCGCTGGATTAGCGGGCATGTAAGGGACATGCGGGAATGAACGAGTTCGGATTAAACTACATATGAATACGTTACATACATATATAAAGTAGTTCGTGGTATATTCTTACATTTCATCAAGCCCGGAGACCATGTTATGGCCGCGGGTATTTATATGTGGCGTTGTGGTTTAATGTTGCATGGCGGGGACGGGGGCTAAACTGCATGGAGGGCATTTTGAAGTAACCCCAAGCGTATCGGGGACAACTCATCGTGTAGAGCCTTATTTCCTGCAGGGAGGGTATGTGTAGTTGTCCGGGGTCAGTGTGTGCGCGGTTTCCGTCATCGAATTTTGTTGGTGAAGCGGCCGCCAGCACCGCCCGATCGAGCCCAACGCGAATTAACGCTGGCGCCACCTTCCCCTCGTCCACACCTACCCGTGCTCACACGCAGTGGCGGGGAGACACGCATGCCACTTCAACCCCGCCGTCTATGCCTTAGTACTCGGCGTTCGTGCAGTCATATGTGAAGGAGTAATGCCCAAGGGACGCTGCCACGCGGGCGATGACGGCCACCGAGGGTGATCATTCACGTCATCACACAATTGAAATTGGATTTTGTTACAGCTTTGCTCCTGCTTATGCTTTGTTGAACACGCAAGCTGTCTTGCGGCCCGGCTGCACCAACACGTATAGGGTCCGTTGGTAAAAGCGAGTAGCGTGCAGCCCTCTGAAAGCCACGCCATCACCCACGAACGCCAAATGCTCGAAGGGCCCTCTAATACCGCAGTACCGACCCTCTAGCCATCACCGCTTTCCGTGTGCTTGAACTGCTATTGGATGTTCGACTCCCTCTCAGGTGTCACGATGGACGTTGCGACTCGAAGTGAGTTGCCACATCCGCCTGAAAACCTAGTCCGTGCATGCATGCGATGCACACAACGGAGGCCAGTCGGGTGGTTGTCAGCGCATGCCAAAGCCGAGCCCAATAACCGGGCTCCACGCCCTATCTCCTTTGCCCGTGCGGCAGTAGTGGTAGCACCCGTAGCTGTTGCAGACGAGTCTTGGACTGATACACGGCGGCAATCTTCTGCGCTCGGGGTGCTTGACGGTGGTTCCCGGTCATCGAGCGAATGGCGCATAGGTGAGAGTTGGACATAGTGGTGTTGTATCAACGCTTGCACCCACCCTAAATTCGCCCGGCCTCACGGCTCAGCCTTTCGGTGCATGCTACCCTACTAGGCCATGCCAACACCACCATGGGGCCCCATATGTACCCCATATGTGGAGGGTCGGGTGGGTGTTGAGGCCGTTTACGGTATATGCGAGGTGCCTCGCAGCCTCTACGAATTGATGCCCCCACGACATACCAAAAAAATAACGGGTACATGTATCTCATAGGAATTTGCTGTGAACCCTGCTTAACCCACAAGCTTGCGGGTGGGCTGGCTGTGGTGCGCTCGCGATGGAAATAATCGAAGGTTGAAGACTAGAAGATTACCGGGAGTAGTCCCTAGTGGACGGGCCGCCGTCCGTACCGGTAGGTGTACGACTTGTAATACTAAGGACCCGCCTGTGAGGATATTAAGTTCGCCCGACTCTACCCCGTGTAAATCCCTCGTGGAGCGCGACTCCGTATAGCGACTAATATTGAGGAAAGGGGATGTGGCGACTGCTCGTAGATTCGGGATGGAGCACGCAGGCGGCGCGGCAGCGGAAAGGATTTCGCAAATTGTTGTGGATATGGAGGTGGAATTCCCCGGTGAGAATCGGCCGTGAAAGTGGATTAGCAAGATTTATCGGAAAATTGCTATTCCATGGACATCAGAATTAAACGGTTTACTGAAAATACCAAAATTTGCATATCCACCATAATTTGCGAAAACTGTAGGGTTTCCTTGGGAGGAACGACCTAGGAAACCCTGGTTTTCGCAGCGCCGTCAGGGTTAAGTGACGACCCTGCCGGCCCGGTACGCCAGGACCGGCCGGCGCCGGTCCGGCGGCGCCCTTTATCCGAGTATAAAGGGCGGCCGCGGACCGGGAGCGCCTTCAGTTGTTGGAAGGAACCCGACTATATTGTCTTCTACGACTGGTACATTTTCGTTTCGTCTTCGACTACAAAAAATCAAATTTCTTCTGCGTTCTGTAGTGTGTTTGATCCCGGCACTCACCATGGCTCGCTCCGCGAGTACGTCTTGGGCGTGGCTCTTTGTCTCGCTCGTGGTGATGTCGCCATGCTTTCTCGTCCCTGTTTTAGCAGTAGACAAGTTTGAATTCGTTTGGAACGAGTTAATGGACTCCCGCAAAGCTCTTCGTGAGCAACTCGTTACGCGCGAAAGTCATCTCACTGTCCTAGGTGGCGACTCTCTACCTGCAGACGGGGTAGCTGATTCTCCCTCTCTCGTCGCCGCTAGACAGGCAGTAGCTGATACTTCTGCTGCTCTACTCCGTATCGAACGAGAGGTTTCTGAGCTTAGGCAGGCAGTCGCATCGTCGAGCGGTCCGTCCACTTCGGCTTCAGCTTCGAAACGCGTTGCGGAGGGGGACGCCGACTACGACCGCAAAGGCAAGAGACCAGCTCAACCTCCGGCGGTGGAAGCACCGTCTCGCACCATCAACGCACCCGAGGATGGCTGGATGGACAAAGATGGTAAGGTTCATCGCCGCCATACCGCTGATGCTCGTATTCTTCAACGCGACCTAGACGACGTCTTCCAGATCTATGACCTTTTGGCACCGGCGGAGGAGCCTCTGCGTGACTTGGTGGAGGACGGCACCGATCTTCCTGCTTCCTCGCCAGCTTCGTCTGCGGAGCTGTTCAAGACGATTACCGCGGCGCTGGCATTGTGTACCACTGTGGCTCTTCGGATTAACAAGCGTGGCAAGAAGCTGCATGTGGAGCACGAGTACGGCGCGGAAGTCGCCAAGGAGTTCGATGCAGTGGACCCTCTCGGCGAGAAGGGCTCAGCGGACTACAAGGAGCTGAAGAAGGCGATTGAGAAGGTCAAGGCCAAGAAACCTTCCTCTTCTTCTTCGCGCGCGAAGCCTTCTTCCTCTTCTCGCGAGCCCGAGTCTTTTCGCCGTGGGAGCGACAACCGGAGGGAGGGTGGCCATCACGAGGAGAAGTCTCCTTCTGGTCGGTCGTCGGCTGCGGACATCACCTGCTACCGCTGCCAGAGGAAGGGACCCTTCAGTAGGGACTGCCCGAGTGCACGTCGCTGAAGCCGTGGAGTCTGCAATCCTCTTGGCATGGCCAGTGATGATGTTTTCTGTAGATGCAGTTAGGCCTCCGGGCAGCTGTTAGCCCTCGTCCGGGAGCTGAGCTCAGGCTCGTGTCATAGCAGCTCTGATCTCCTCAGGGAGGGTCACCTGTTAGGTGGCGTATCTCCGAGAGATACCTCGTATGTAAATACATATGATGTCCCATGCGACTCTGTGCTGCCCCTGGCAGTTGCCTCTGCAACTTTCCGTAAGTTGGCCGGCGATGCATTCGTGCGTGTAAAGAGCGGCACTCCCTATGTGACGATTCATATCTCCCGTTGTGTCGGAGCGATATCTAACTTGAAAATACTGTTATTTTCAGTTTCAGACGATTTCGAGTTCAAACTCACTGTTTGACTCATGCAGCAGTCATCCAGGCTGCTTGCTGACCACTATGATGTTGTCTGTGGCGTTGGCATTTTGTGACGGTTTTAACGTCAGCTAATTTTGAGCTTTCTCATGAGCCGGCTCTGGACGTCAATTCTCCTGTGGAATCGGCCGGTGTTATCCGTAAAGGCTGGCAATTTTGGGACAGCTTCACTGAATCAGTCAGAGACAGTCAGGTCAGAGATTGGGTCAGGCATGGCTACCGTATGAACTGGGCTGATAGTCCCGCACCACCCGTCATCTCCCAACTCACCCTTCCGCGCTGCAGCACCCCGATTCTATTGATGGGCAGATCGCTTTGCTGTTGCCGCTGGGCCATATAAGAGAAGAACCTATGCGTCCTGTGGTGCTGAACCCTTTAGGTGTGATCCCCAAACCCCATGGTGGACTCAGGCTGATCTGCGATCTGCGTCATGTCAACAAACACTTGGTTTACACTCCCTTCAGGATGGAGTCGTTATCTAAGTTGTCAGACCTGGTGAATCCCGGCGACATGCTGATTAGCATAGATATGACTCAGGGCTATTACCATGTCCGCCGCCATGACTCAGCTGCTCCTTTCAGCGGGTCTGAATGGAGAGGAAAATTCTACACTTGGCGAGTTCTATGCTTTGGGCTGTCTGATGCCCAACCCTGCTTTCTAAAGTCATGGGAGTTCTGGTGCGACACTGGCGCAGTAGGGGCATCAGGATGCTCTGCTATCTGGATTACTGGTTGTGCGTCTCTGGCTATGTCAGTAAGGCACATAGTAGGTGCTTCCGCCGCCGCTAACGCAGACATCCCGCTGAGTACATGGAGCCAGCATGGTGGCTGGAAGTCAATCTCTGCTCAGCTCCGCTATAAGGAGCTCGATGAGGAGCACGTTCTGTCCGCGTCGCGTGCGATACTGTCACTTGCAGAAGAGGACGAACTGGACGATAGTGACGGTGACAGTTCACCATCCGACATTGACTCGGATACCTTCCGGGACGCAACGTAGGTCCCGTTCTAGTGGCAATTTTATACCGTGCTGGTGATGCCCCGTTCCTGTGTTTGTCCCTGATTGAATATAATTCTCTGTATAATTGGGCTCACATATGTCCGTGTACGGGCCCCGCCAGACCGGCCACTGTTCTTTCATCTGTTGGATCTTTCGGTCCCAGCCGACCCCGTACATTTTGATGCAAAATCTGCGCTGTCTAGCTGCGAAAATTGTAGGGTTTCCTTGGGAGGAACGACCTAGGAAACCCTGGTTTTCGCAGCGCCGTCAGGGTTAAGTGACGACCCTGCCGGCCCGGTACGCCAGGTAGGACCGGCCGGCGCCGGTCCGGCGGCGCCCTTTATCCGAGTATTAAGGGCGGCCGCGGACCGGGAGCGCCTTCAGTTGTTGGAAGGCACCCGACTATATTGTCTCCCACCCGCCCACCCGGAGACAATTATTCGCTTGTGTGGTACGTTTCCGGATGATGCTCGATTTAGATTAGGGATAGTCCGGTTAGTTGTGAAAGCGCCTGAGGTGGGGAGTGAATATCATTTTGATATACGTCATCCCACAGGCAGGGGTGTTGCGTGTCCGATAGGCCCAGGTGCGGCAGCAATTAGTCAGGCTTTCCCAGCATCTTAAGCCCTGATGAGAGGCCGAGAGCAGCATAGCGGAATGTACTGTCCTGATGAGCCACGTGTTCGCTGGTGGCATGTAATTTACAAACACCGGCGGGGGCTCGGGACGCGCGGCGCCTTTCCGGACACCATCCGGTCTGGCGGCCCCGTACCAGTCGTGGATCTTTTGGTCCCCGCCGACCACGTACATTTTGATGCAAAATCTACGCTGTCTAGCTGCGAAAACCTATCTATTAATTGGTATTAGTCGCTATGCGCGACGAAAGCGTACCAGGTTACCAGAAGTTAGGGTATCCTCCCGGGCACTACAAGGCCGTCCACTGAATATAGACAAGTAGTCGCTATAATAATACTGCCCCCACCGCGTAATTGCTGTAGCGGACGTTTCCTATTGCCTTTTCGGGTGGTTTCCTGATCTCCTTTTGCAGCTAGCTCATATGTGACCATTTTTATTTTGTCGCTTTTTTATAACCCTGTTCAATAATACCATGAATGAAAGCATTCTACAGGTAGTCGTTTTTCGGGCAGCGACATTGTTGCGGCGGCCGTCAGTGATCGCCGTCTCCCGTTGCCGAGTGGGTGCGAGGTGGTTTGCAGGCGCCAAGCAGTATCTGCCTTGCCTCTGTGTTCCCTGCCGGTTGTAGGCCGTCTGCTAGCACCAGCCCGGCGGCGAAGATCTGCGGCGTCGCCATATCCCTTGGATCGCGATCGCGTGGCAGCGGACTCTCTCGCGGCACCGCCAAGGTTGGCTGCGATGAGCACCCTCTCTCCCGAGCAGCAGGCGGCCGCCTCTGCCGCGCCACCCCTGGGCCCGGGCGACCTCACAGGCCTATTCAACGTGTTATCCGCGGCGCTTAGCACGGAGACGGGGACGCGGAAGGAGGCGGAGGACACGCTGGCGGCGATGGAGTGGCGGCAAGGCTTCTGCTCCTGCCTGCTGGTGCGCCGAGCTCCGTCAACCCCCCCCCCCCCCCCCCCCCCCCCCCCCAAGTTTCTCCCAGCCCTCCTAGCCCCCCAGAGCCCCAGCAGGGTACGCAGCCCCAGAGCCCCACCAGGCTGTGCAGGCTGCTATCCCTTGCCGGGCCAAACGAGGGGATAACAATAGCTCGCTGGTTGTGACGGCATGCCATGCCCCTGATGGCAGGAGATTCTGGGGAACAAGAGCGCCGACCAGAGCGCGCGCTGGCTCGCCAGCACGCAGCTGAAGAACACCATCGTCCGGCAGTGGCGGCCACGCCGGACCACAGGGTGAGCGGAATGCATGACCCCCTCCCCCCTGCCCCTCCTCTTCCCTCCCTGTACAGACCTCCCTTACCGAGGGAGCCCTGGCCACATGGCCTCTTAGATGGCATACACGACCACTGCCACACTCCCACCAACATCACAAACCAAGTGCCTACTTGTGGGAGGCCCTCGTAGCTGATCGTACCAGCCCCACCTCTCTGTGGGGGGCAGCATCAAGCCACAGGAGAAGGCGCACCTGCGCGGCAAGCTGCTGGAGACCATCAGCGAGGAGAACAACCAGGTGCGGGCGGCGCGCGCGCTCAATGAGGGGCCGGGGTGAGCGGGCGTGGAGGGCACACTCTCACCTGTGCACTGACCTACCAGTCTACTTTCCTTGCAATCATCTGCACCTGCGGCATCGACCAGGGTGGGCCTGCGCGTATGGGGGGAAGCTGACGGCATGCCGGTGCGCCCGGATGCAGATTGCGGTGCAGATCGCGCTGTCGTTTGCCAAGGTGGCGCGGCACGACTTCCCTCGGGAGTGGCCCTCGCTGTTCCAGGACCTGCTGGCCAGGCAGGACGGCGGCGACCTGCTCCTGCAGCGCCGGGTGTACCTGGTGCTGCACCACGTGCTGAAGGAGCTGTCCTCGAAGCGGCTCACGGCGGACCAGAAGAACTTCGCTGAGGTAACGCCAATCGCCTTTCCTCCATGCCCCAGGGGCAACCAGTCATCCACAGTCCTATCGCCCTTCACCCTACGTTCCCAACTGGCAGGTTACTCGCTGCTTTTGGGTACCATCGCCGGCTGAGCGGTGGAGCGGCGCTCCCCACCGGCTGTCCCCGCAGATCACCAAGCAGCTGCTGGATCACGTGTGGACCAACTGGTGCAGCGACACCCGGGTGCTGATTTCCGGGCTGCCGGCCGCCATCAGCGGGCCAAGCGACGCAAAGGCCGAGAAGCCTCTGCTGCTGCACTTTGAGCGCTGGCTGATGCTGCTCAAGGTGACGGCCCACGCCCCGGCCCATCGAGGCGGCCTCGCGGTGTGCCATGGACCCTTCCGTTCCACCCCGCAGCCTGCCTGTTCCCCTGCCCGAGGTCTGATGGCCGCTGTTGGCGTGCCGCGCTCAGGCGCTGCGCCGGCTGCTACTGTTTGGGTTCCCCAGTGACGAGAAGACAGCCCAGCCTTGCCAGGAGATCATGCAGGTGCGGCTGCCCTGGCAAACCTCGAGGATTAAGGCGCACAGGGGGGGGAGGGGGGGGGCGGCATGGGGTTGTTTTCAGAGCAGCTGTGGGTGGATGATGTCGGGATGGACGTCCATCCTGCCTTGCCCCTTGTTGCCGTGATGCGCCTGCTGCGTAACCGCGGAGGCGCGTGTTGTGCGGGCCGGGGACGGTGGTGTGCGCTGAGCTGACCCGTGCTGCCCCCGTGGCCATGGCAGGTGCTGCCAGCGCTGCTGCAGGCGCTGCAGACGCTCCTCCCCTTCCGCCCAGCATCCCACCCGCTGAACAAACCCCTCGCCATGCTGGACCGCGGGCTGCTGAAGCTGATAAAGACCCTCACCGATGTCCGCGACATGCACCCATGGTGCGGCCGCTTGCCCGCGTCCCGCCTGCGGATAGTCATGAGGGCCCAGGCTGGGCCGCGGCCTGTGGACAGGTGCATTGACCGCCGCTTGGCACTGGCAGGGCCTTCTACACGGCGGAGGTGCTGCTCCCAGTGTCCAACCTGGCCTGCGAGACGCTGCTCAACCAGCGGCTGGGCGTCCAGGACGCCTTCCGCATCCGGTGCATGCACTTCCTGAAGAGCGTGGTGATGTGCAACGCCTACAAGGCCTCCGAGAGTAATCTCAACGCCTTCACGCCCGCAGCCCAGAAGGCGGCCCGTTCCATGGCCACGCAGGTTGCTTGCACATGCCACGCATGCCCCTGAACGTCTCTGCCCCCCCCCCCCCCCCCCCCCCTCGGGGCTATGAGCTGCTGTTCTCCTGACACTGGACCCCCCCCCCCCCCCCCCCTCCCCCCTGCGCCCCGTTGCGGCAGGTGAAGCCTGTGCTGGCGGAGTTTTGGCAGAGGGACGACCGGATGTGCGTCATGGCCATCGCCCTCATCAAGCTCTACCTGCCGCTCACGGCGTCTGAGCTCCGCGAGTGGCACGACAACCCGGAGGGCTTTGTCGCCGACAACTCGAGCGGGTCGTGGGAGGACCAACTGCGCGGCATTGCCGAGACGCTGCTCCTCGCTTTCCTGGAGGCACGCCTGCCGTCCCTCACCATCCGCGCCAAGCAACCATCCGGCCAACCGGGCACGATGGCGATGTGGAGCGGGGCTCGAGATTCTCAGTGACAGCCCTCGCCCCTGCGCACGCGCTGTGCAGGTGAACAGGGAGCCGCTGGCGCCCGCGATCATGGACGCGCTGAAGGCGGCGGACGAGGCATGTCCTGCGGGCGCGGTGGAGAGCCTGGTGGCGGCTGGAGGGGAGGCTGTGTGCGGCGTGCCCCGCGACGTCTTGCTGAAGGAGGCGGTGTACAATGCTGTGGGGGTGCGCCTCGCCCCCCCCCCCCCCCCCCCCTCCCCTTCCATTCCATCCTGGCATGAGTATGGACACAGTCCCGACATGGAATGTAGTTTTCCGGATGACATTATGGAAGACTCCTGCTCCCCTATTGATGAGGAGGAAGTGTCCCCCGGACACTCAGGATTCTAACGTGGAGTCCCCATAAGCTAATACTTATAACATGGACCCTGAAAATGTCGACACAACATAAATGTGTAATATGTAAATATATAAATATGTGATGTTATTCGTAACATTACACAATTCATTTTATGTAATATCGACGTTTATTTCGATATTACATAATATGTAATATTGACATTTTTATACCGATAACTGTCGATATTACCAGCCTGTGATCCTTAGGCTGACGATATTGATACTGTGTGAGACCCTCCAACCATGGCCTCTTTGACTAACTCGGAGACTTGGTCGAAGCGGCTAGGAGGTGCATGTCCTTTCGTTGCCCGCCTCACCACACCGAGCGCTGTCCCTTTGCTGCGTGCAGGTGGGCTCCCACGAGCTGTTTGACTACATCCAGTTTGCGGACTGGTTTTCGGGCACGCTGGTGAAGGAGGCGGCCGACCGGTGCCCCGCGGCCAAGCCGCTCCGCCGCCGCGCGGTCCTGCTGATCGGGTCGTGGGTGAACAAGCTGGGCGGCCACTGGCCCACCGCGTACCAGGTCGTGGAGGCCGCGCTGGGGGATGAGGACGCGGTGCTTAAGCTGGCCGCGATCGACACGCTGCGGGCAATGGTGGATGACTGGGACTTCAAGGAGGTGAGGGTGTCCGCATGCTGCGCTGCGCCATGAAAGGGCGGCGCCGTGTGGACAATTGTCACCCCTGAAGTCTCGCCTTGCGCATCTGCTCTGGTGGTGACGGTGGGGTTCATGCTTGTCCGACAGGACGCCTTCCTGCAGCACATTCCGGGCTGCATGCAGCACCTGGTCACCTTCCTGGGCCAGGCGGACGAGAACGACACGCAGCTGAAGGTTTTCAGCCTCATCACGCTCATCATCGAGCGCGTGGGGCAGTCCATGCGGCCTTACATCCCGGGGATGCTGTCGCTGCTGCCGCAAGTGTGGCACCAAAGCGACGGCAACGCCTTGCTGCGTATCCAGGTGCGTGCCCCTCGCGGCATTGCCTGCAGGTCAAGCGGGAGAACGACCTCCATGAGGACGAAAGAAACCGTTTCGCGCCACACCAATCCTTCACGCCTCTCATGGCGCATTTGCTAATGTAAGGCCCCCTCGCCCCTTTCTCTCCCTGTCCTGGTTCTGAGACATTGCCGGTTGCGCCGTTGCCCGCCCATCAACGCAGGTCATGTTCGCCCTGCAAGAGATTGTGAACATTCTGGGCAACGATTCCACGGCCGCGTACGATGTCCTGCTGCCGGTGCTGGGGATCGCGACGGACATGACGCAGCCGGACGAAGTGAACCTCCTGGAGGATGGGCTCGCGCTGTGGCTCATCGCGCTCCGCAACGCGCCGCAGTCGCACCCCTCGCTGCTGCAGCTGTACCCAAACCTGCACCAAGTGATGGCGCGCTCGACGGAGCACATCCGGGTAGCGCCCCCCCGCGGCACGCCGCGCGCCGCCTTTGCTGCCATACTCGCGGTGACCACCGGCGCAGGTGGCGTGGCAAATGAGGCTGCCGGCTGACCCGTGTCGTGCCCCTGTGGGCGGCGCAGGTAGCGTACCAAATCACCATCTCTGCCATCCTCCTCGGCGGCCAGTCCTTCCTGGCGCAGTACGGCTCGGCGGTGGTCGCCATCCTGACCGACACAATCGGGGCTGTGAACGAGCGGGGCATGCTCTACCTGCTGCCCGTCCTCGAGACCATCATCACGTGCTTCCCGCAGGTGGTTGCTCGCCCTCCGCCGTACAGCTCTCGCGGAGTGCTGCCCATCGGTGCACGGATGCTCGCAAGCTCATGCGAGCGCTTGAGTTGCGACGCGGCAAGAAATACATGTATACATAAGATGTATATTGTTATAAATGTATATGTAGGGATATACATAAAGATATATATAAATATAAAAAATATATATATATATGTATACATATACCCATATATATACCTATATATATATAGGATGTAAATACATGGGAATCCCTATCTCGCTTAGGAAGGTAGCGTGCGGCCCGTGTCTGTGGCCCGAGCCAATCGGCCCGGTGCATTGCCCCGCGAGGTCAGGGCGCTGATGCCGCCATGCATCTGCTTGGGCCGACTGCCCCACAGGAGGCGCCGACGTACCTGGAGGGCGCGCTCACCAAGCTGCTGGCCCTCACCCTGGGCGGCGGCGAGTCCACCAGCGTGGTGGCCGCCTCCACCGGCGTCTTTGCCCGCATGCTGCTGAACAACCCCTCCGACTGGCCGTCCTACTTCCAGCGCTACGCGGCGCACATGTCCCCTCCGGCCGGCACCCCGTCCGCCGCCAGTCCAGGCGAAGCCGTCATGTTTGCGTTCATCGACACCTGGCTCGGTCAGCTGGACTGCGTGGCGCAGGTGAGGGCCGGTGACATTGATGGCGCCGCATTGATGGCCTCCGGCTGCCCCCCCTCCCCCGGTGCTTTCTTCCGGCATTGCTCAGGGGCACGTTCTGACCCATGAACCGATTGCCATCATCAGCCCGCAGCCCGAAAGCTCAGCGGCCTCGCGCTGTGCCGGCTGTTGCGGATCCCGCACGTCGGTATTCTGGAGAGGCTGGAAGGCATAGTGGCTGCCATCACCGGGCTCTGGCATGAGGTTGCCCACCCCCTCCCCCAGGGATCTGAGCCACTGCGCTTACTCCCGCCTGGCTACCGAGTGCACAACGAAGCGCCCTTGTTCTCTGACCCGTTGGTGTATTCCTTACCGGAGATTGCCATGTATTAAGCAGCGGCATGAAGCCCCTTGACTGGCCATGAAGCGGCAGCCACCCCCCCCCCCCCCCCTAGCGGTTTCCCTGTCTTTTCCTGTGACACACTTCAAGCGCCCACAATGTACCGTTGCACCGATGTCGTTTGTATGGCGGAGTGTTGACGAGAGACGCGGTGGATTGCCGCCCCCTGCCGTGCCAGATGGAGGGGGGCGCGGACGACGGCACCCGGATAGTATACAGATACGACTACTACACCGTCATCAGCGGCGGCGGGATGGTGGACGAGTCGCAGGGCGCGGTGAAGAGCGAAGACGCGGACGGGGAGACAGCGCGGCGCAAGATGCTGCACGACGCGGACCCCGTCAACGCGCTCAAGCTGAGCAGCGAGTTCCAGGCGTGCTTCCAGGAGTGCGCCGGCGTGCATGGCGACAACTTCCGCACGGCGGCGCAGTCCATGGACCAGAGCATCGCCTCCCAGATGCAGCTCGTGCTCGGCGCGGCGTCCAAGCCGGCGTAAGCAGCGCGCGGTGTGTGTGTGTGTGTGTGTGTGTGTGGCCTATTGGCAAATGCAACGCAACGTGCAACAAAACACCACCCGGCGACTGTGGCAAGCGGCCGTGGCTTCAGAGGCGAAGGCTGTGGAAGGCACACATTGCACCATCGTGAGTGAGTGATGGGCACTGTGCTTGCCGGTGCATTGATGTGGGGGGGGTGATGCCATGCGGCACGCAGTAGCCACACCGATAGTTGCAGCCAGCACGGGGTGTGCATGCGCCGCCAACTCCCCCCACGGTGAGCGGTTTACCCGCCACCCCAAAGGGCAGCGGCCCCTGCTACGTGTGGATGGGCTCCGAAGGTGCCGCTGCAGACTGCAGATGGAGTGTAAACACCGCAGCGGTTGAGGCGAGGAGGGCTGCCGGGGATAGGGCTAATGAGGACAGCTTGGGCGGCTTCGGCCGTAAGCTAGCCTCGCACGCTAGCGCAGCCCGGCAGCCACAGTCCAGGCGGCACTCAGTCAAGGTCCAGGAAGTCCATGCGCTTGAGCATGCTGCCCTTGATCTCCTGCTCCGCCTTCTCCGCCTGCTGCGCCAGCTTGATCTCCGCCTCCGACACGCGCCGCAGGTTGGCCGGCACCTCCGCGCGGCTCTCGTCTATCTCGCCCAGCAGCACCACGTTCTCGCCCCGCACCACATTCAGCCCCAGCGGAATGTCCCCGTACTGGTCGCCCACAATTATCCGCTCCACCGCGTGCTCAAGCACCAGGTTGGCGAACTGGTCGAAGGAGCGCAGCACGCCGATGATCTTCTTCCCATCGCGCAGCTGCACGAGCAGCTTCTTGTCTAGCTCCTCCGCGAGCGCTGTCCCTGGCGCAGGCACGTCCAGCCCCTCCACGGAGTAGCTGTGAAAGCCCTCCATCGATCAGGTGGGGAGTCAAGCGGCGGGGCGCCGCGCCGGGTGGGCCGCCCGCACTGTCCCGTCGAGGGGCAACACCCGCGGTGATGAGATACCCTACTCGTGCTCACTCGGTCACGGCCAAGGGAGTGCCTTTCTGCACTGACCTGTCAGTGTGATACCTTCCGCTGCCAGAGGGGTAGTTGGGTGAGCGCAGGCGGCGGCGGGACACGGCGACCTGGGGTAGAAGTGGGCAAGTGTGAGAGGTTTGGTTACAGGGGCGGCGCAGGGTTGGCCAGAACTGGGGCGGATTATATGTAAAAAACCTGCAGTTCCTAGGCAGGGCTGCATACCCCAAGGCCAGCAGCAGATGAGTACGGGTACCTGTACCTGTATCCGATTATAGGGCTCAGAGTGGGAGAGATTCAAGCCCTAGCCGGCAGGAGGGGGTGCCTGTCACTTCTGGCCTTATTTGTGGGTAGTGAGCGCAGTACTGGTTCCGTCACTACCAGTAAGCATTACCTATAGACATATAGTACGGTATACGGGTGCCGCAGACTGACCTGTAAATCTGTAAGAAAGACACATTTTATATAAGACTTTGGATCGGCAACCGTACTTTCTTAAATTTCGTTGTATATTCGTTATGATATCCTATTGGAATGAGGCAGGGAAAGCGACCACTTTCTTATAGCATGCTTTTGATTCAAACCTGTTTGAATATGGGGTTTCCCTGGAATGTTAATTGTCCTAGTGAAACCCGTACGGTCTGCAAGTGGTTTCAACCGGCGGTTAAGTTACCGGTATTACCACCATTTTTCCGCCCCGGGACAGGATTGGCAACAGTGAAACCCTTGCAACGTCTATACGATGGCCGTCCAGGCAACCGGTACCACCATGTTTCATTTTTTTTTATGGCATGCTGCCCCATCGCCCATGAGCCATGCGTTCCCAGCCAGGGAGCTACTTAGAACATCGACCACTAGCTCGCTAGCCATCTTCCAGCTCGTTGCCTTCGACAACGGCTTCGCGTATATTTGTGCGCGCGAGGGTTATGGAGCTTGATCAAATCCGCGCCGAGGTTTTGTTTCCGTCCCGGTATTGGGTCGTCGTGACACGCACACGCGTTACATCAGCGGCATCAATAGGCAGCCCCTCGGTTGTGTGGGTTTCCCGACTCGTGCATCAGAGAAGTCGTTATCCGTTCTTGCCATGGCTTTTCAGATGGGACAGTTTCGGGGTGGCGATGCGCACGGTATGAAATTGGAGCTTGGGGGGGGCGGGGGGGGGGGGGGGGTCATACCTCAGCAACACCCGAAGCCGAGTCGCAGTACGGGCTTTCGTGGGCTCCCGCAGTGGAGCACGCATACGTATCCTCTCGGAGAAGTCAACAATTGAGGGTAGGTGGGGCAGACGCGCTCGGTACCATATATGGGCGCTGCTCGTCGCGGTTGTCAATGACGACAACTGCGCCTACCGCCAAAATCGGCGCGGTCAGAGGAGGACGTCCGTATCGTCATGGCGGCCGTTTGACGTCTTGCAAGGCGCATCTACGACTGGGTCCGCGGGTCCTCGCAGCGGGGCATCGCGGAATCCACGGTCGTTGTGCGTGGTGGCTTTTTCGGGCTACCCGAGTAATTGGTCCGTTACGGGGATGGCGCCGCTCATGCGCTCGTCGCCCTCGCCCTACGTTTGATGTGGTTGCAACGGGAAGCGTGTGCGCGGCTCAGTCCGTCGCGTGTCCGACGCTTGCTACCGCAACGTCGTCGTCACAGGGACAACGACAACATGGAGCCCCGCCCTACCACATGGCGTGCTCGACGTCTCGTGGTGCCCGTAACTACCTTTATCCGGCTCCGGGTTTGGACCCTGGCGGCATACTTAGCGCGACCTATGCGTTTCGTGACGTCATCGTGGGCCTACAACTTTCGAGTTCTTGGTCGGCAGCCGTCGTTGGTGGAGCAGCGGCGGCCGCCTCAGTCGCCACACCACTCCGCACGGCGAGGCCCGCGACTATGAGTGACATACAGAGTCGGCCGGTATTCTTCGACGTCGTTGCCGGCCACCGACCCCGACACACATGAAATCCGATACGGCACAACCACATTGGTGCCCATGTGCCCGTGCTCCGATGCATTATGCGTTTCAGGTGCCGCCCCTCGTGCGCGAGGCAGCGGGATGATCGCCGCTGGTGATGGCGGCGGCTGTACACCGCCGTAGTCATTGCGCGTCGTCACACGCCCATCACTCGTGATGTACACAGGCGGTACATGTACCGATACATGGCTCCCATCGCGTCGAGGACAACGTACCGCACTTCAAATGGTTGTACGCAGCGAGCTCGCGCGCCCGCGCGCACAGCACGTTCTCATGATACATGTGACGCGCTGCTAGCAGGCACCCGCTCCGCTCCTCGGAACTGTACTTCCGGTTACAATCGCGCGCCGCCACAGCGCGTTGCAATTGCTGCATGGCGCCATCCGGAAAGGGCGCTTGCTCCCTATTTTCGCAGATCATCATCCGGCCTTGTATGATGCCCTGACATTCACCGGCGCCAACATTTCCCATCTGCGTCGGCTTTACGCCTGCGCCTAAACCGAGGTCGTTGCACTTCGTTCTCTCGGCAATAGATCCCCTGCAAACCAAAACATCTTCCGTCTTTGTCTAGTCGGCACTACGGCTGCCGACAGTCCACGCTCGCAGGCATAAACGAATCGCGTGTGACTAGCAATAAAACAGACTCGATTGCATGTTTAAGATTATCTAAACGTGTTTATGGGGTTACCGTACAATGCTAACTGTCGTAGTGCGCAGTAACCCGTATGGTATGCTGGTGGTTTCAATCGATTAGGCCTGGAAGATTTTATTCGTTGTCTTTGGTGGCCCCCCCCCTTTTTTGGGGGCCCCCCCTTTGGAAATACTTCCTTCCTCTGCAGTACTGCTAAAGTACTGCCATGAAACAAATAACAAAGAAACATCATGTTTGTGCCTTGTAAGCATGCAGGAACAGCCAGGGCAACTAAAAACATGTTATAGATGAACTTCTATGGGTATTGGGCACCCCCACCTTCAGGTGAAAAAAAGGGGGGACTGTGACAGTACTTTGTGCAGTACTGTAGACAACGCTGGGCAGCAGATAGGCCGTTAATATAGATGCAGGAGGATACATAGAAGACCACGCACGGCACATAGATGAATATGGCACATAGATGAATGTAATAAATGACAATGTAGTTTTGTCAACCCCATACCCGCCCGACTGTATGAGACATCTATCATAGACGGGGGTGTCCAACAGTCGGGGGCTAAGCGAGCGCATGGTTGGGAAATCGCGGTTCACTTGGTGGCCAGCGCTTTCAGCGCCTCGATGGTCTCCACATGCGACGCCGTCCCGGCCGACCGTACCGGCTCCTCCATCAGTTTTGACTTAAATAAGGTCATAGTCGCGCTGCTTGCCGAGCCGCTCCTCATACCGAAATAGCGAGAGCTCCAGGGCTTTTAGCAACGCGATGATGCTCGGCATGTTGCCCTTCTGGACCCCATTTCCGTTGCGGACAGCGCGGTACTGAGGTACTCCAACGAGCTTCGGAACGTTCGGCCGATCTGCCTTCTGTCCGAGTTTCTTCTTCCCAAAGAACTGCGCCAAGCGTTTGTCCGGCGGGGTTGGCCCTTTGCAGAGCTACTTTCATCATACCCCAGATACAACGCCAGTCTTGGAACGAGAGCTGAGAGGGAACAAGGCGCGATGGAAGGCGAAGACGAAGTCGAAGCCGACCGATTTAGCCATGTCCGCCGACCAACCGACGCCCTCTAACTCTTGCCAGTCTATCAGGGAGTTGTATTGCTGTTTTTTGGCAGACAGCGGGGCGCCGCTAGGCACTTTGTGAGTAGGGAGGCGGTGATGACTCTCATGGCTCGCGCGGCGCTGAATCAGTCTCGTCTCGTTCTCGTCTCAAGGAACGCCAGGGTGTCTGTGCCTGCCTCTAGCAGGAACGCTGTGCAGTCTCGCAAAAGCCCACGGTCGTGCCGGGTGCCGGCCATGCACACCATCTTGATATCGGTGTCAGCAAGCATGGGGTGGTAGTCGGGGGCGTGGGCCTCGATTGCCTCATTTAGCTGGCCCGTAGAGTTCTTGTCGCCCCATCATCCACTCCTGAGCGCCTAGCTTTATCCATACGTTCCGCACTGCGGTCCTGCCGTCAACGGAAATGCTTACGCACGCCGCCAGTGACGCCAGGAGGTACATAGTGGTGCTACCTGGTGTGGGCGGCGGGTGCTGCTGGTGGTGGGATAGGCTGGAGGGATATCGGATAATGGAAGGCAATGAATGGGCGGATGAAATGATGGTGGCTGTCCTATTAAGTAGCTCCCCGGCCAGGCCCGGCGCAACGCTCGCGGGCGATAAGGCAGCCCGGATGGTACCGGTAAAACCCGTTTGAAACCCGAAACATATTGCACGGGTCGCACCAGGACAGTTGACTAGTTCTTGAAACCCCATAAACAGAGCTTAGAGGATGCATTGCGGCGGTTTGTCTCCCCATCAGCCGCTACTGTACTGTGCCGGTGTCGAGTCAGCTGCGCCGGGGCTGTCGCCTACGACATCGGGGGCATCGACGAGTACTGTTCAAAGTACTATTAGACTATAAGTTTTTTTTTCCGGAAAAGGAAGATTTCCCCCCCCCCCCCCCCCCCCCCCTTTTTTTCCGAGCAAAATCGCCACCAAAGACAACGGATAAAATCTTCCAGGCCTTACCGGTACCATTAGGTTCCAGTACGGGATGCTCCATCGCCCGTGACCCCTCCGTTCCCGGCCGGGGAGCTACTTCGTAAAGTCCAACTCAGGAAATCCCAACTAGAGCGGTCCCAACTAGAGCGGTCGTCTCGTATGCGAGAGACCCGGGTTCGACTCCTGGCTGATGTAATTCGGCAATATCGGCCCGGCGTGTCCCGGGTTTACCCGGTTGATGCATTAGCCCTTTGGGGTTCGAATGAGGCAATGGTCTGTGGGCTATGCCAGACCTACGACTGCAGTTAGGCGCACGAGGTCAAGTGCTGGGGCGGCTTCGGCCGATGTCCCGGGGCGAACTTTACTTTTACTTTTGTCCCAACTCTTCCCGAAATTGAAATTGAAATTGATTGCAATGTGCTCACATGCTGCTCTGCTCCAACGCTCAGACTGAGTTGTTCATAGAGCAGGCCATCTCAAATCATTGATAGTAATATAGGGGACACATATAATGCAGTTCAATTACAGCTAAGATAATAGTGATTTAATTCCGGCCATCCTCTTTCGTTTCCAAGCCCCGCTTTCTTTCATCACATGATCAGTAGCTGTGTTATTTTCCGGATAACTACGGGTAGTCGCCAGTAGTATACGAGCTACTACCGTTAATTGGCAATGCGGGGATTACGAATGCAGTACTCGCCCCGCCTTCGAAAACGTTTTCATGTACATCGGTAATGCACCGGCACCGCGCATTTTTTGGTCGTCGTGCTGCATCTTAGCTCTATCTGCCGCTATCGCTGAAAATATCCCACAGGCCGCGGCGCTGATCGCCCCACCGAACCGGCCGTGGCGGTCCGCCGACTTCGGCCGCGGTCCGCCGATGCTGCCTCCATCTCACCCGACGCCTGAGGTATTGCGGCAGGATTCCCGAGGGGGACTGGAGGGGGAAAGGCGGACCACCCCTCCCCTCCGTCCGCGTGTCGTCGCTTCGCGGTCGACATGCCGGTCATGCTCGCCCGCGCGCCGCTCGCCTGCGCAGCGCGCCTCGTCGCAGTAGCCGCCCGTCCAGGGTCATACTGAGCTGGCCGCTAGCTGAATCCTCCCGCTGAGTGCATGTGACTACCTCAGTGCATTTCGGCTCTTGCCTCTTGGCCCCAAGTCGCTGTCATGCCCGGTCTCTCCGTCCCCGAACGGCCGCTCCACATTTAAGTGCCGGGCTCCCGTCTCCTCACGCTCGCCGCCCTCGCCCGTTCTCACAGAACGGCAGAGGGTTTCCCGGGTGTTCCAACGGGCCGGCCCCAGGGCACCGCCGAATACTCCGCTGTACTAGGCCGGGATTCGAGTGATTCACAAGTGGAACACATACTACGGTGGGGAGTACGCCAGATCTTCTGCAGGTCGATCGCGGGTCATGCATACCGAGGTACGAGAACACAATTCTATTTCGGGCATCCCTCGCGAGTAGGCTGCCCCCGCCCGAGTCGTACACACCCGCCTCCCCACCCGTAGACGGATCTCGGAGAGGCCGACGCAAGGCCGAGGTCGCACAAAAATTGTTTTTAGCAGCCCCCCGTACGGGGTTGCTGCCCAGCGGCACAAGCAAGCGCTACCGGGACTACTAGCATTATTTGAAACCCCCCCCCCAAATGGGCTCCTTGGTCGTTGCATGATGATCCAAGGACCCGCCACAACCGGCCACCCCGCTCAGCCCCCTCACCCCCTGCCGCACTCAGCCGGGCACGGGTCATAGGGGTTACCAACTACGCCCACCATGTGGAGGTGGGGGTAGTGCCGCCGGGCCTGCCGCACGCAGGATCCCTTCCTGAGGTGTGTGAAGAGTGTCCGTGGCATGGGCAAAGGGCTGCTAGTGCCTTATGGGTGGGCAGTGTCGTGCTATCAATAAGGCTTAACACCACTTTTCATATCGACGCTGCTCACCACCCACTTACTACCACCTCTCCACCGCGCCCTCCGCCATGCCCGGAACCTTCTCACCATGCGGCCCCCGGCCCAGATGGCCAGATATCGTCCCTCCGACCCAATTCCGAAGTGTGAGTGCGAGTTATGTAAATGGATATGCCGGCCAACAATCTCTGAGATGAGAATTTGACAACAAGCATGCTTGGCATAACCCCGCTTGTTGTGACTCGCACTCGTCGCCGTCTCTCTCACTACTGCCTTTACCACTGCCATTGTCTGAATACTGAATATCCCCGCGTCATTGAGTTGCCGTTCGTCCTCTGTTGCACACGATGTTGCTAGGACGCATAGGGTGCTCCGTCCCGTCACGGAGAACCAGGCTGATGATAATATGGCTGCGACAATCCTACTCGCGGCGAGTTTTGCAGGGGAGGAACGTCTCCGCCGCGTCCGGCGCACCAAGTTCAGCTCTCCCTTGGACTGGAAGAGGGACTTGTACTACAAGTGAGCCGTCGAGATATGGATGAGGAAACCCACTTTGGGCATGCTCTAGGCTGGTCGCAACGCGGCTACGTAGATGTGCGTCATCGACGAAACGCACTTCGAGCCAGCTATCGCTCAAGCCGTTTGGGGGGGCGCGAGCCACTTCCGCGGGATGAACGACTTGCTAAACACCGTCGACGGCGGCAAGCCGGGTCAGCCAGCACCAGCAACCCAACTAACACGTTAGACTACCGAGGTCTCAACCCATCCCAATAGTAGCGCGCATGCTTCGATCGAAATAGGCGACGAGAACGAAGATCCGGCTGACGGATCCCGTGGCGCGTCCGCCGAGTAGTCACCGCGGGCCAGTAGCGCCGACCGCGGCCTCAACCGCTGCGGCAATGCCGGACAAAAGGCTATGGACCCCGACGTCGTTGTCGACACCGCATCAACATGGTTTGCCTACCGTGATGCATGTGTGGCGGAGCTGCACATCGCATTTCTCAAGTACAAGTCCGAAGCAAGGTATACACTTCGGACGGTTGCGTCATATACCAAGGACAACATGCTAAATAGCTAGCTAGGGCGTCACACTAAACCACTCGCACTTCTGCAACAAATTGAAAATGAATTACAACAAAAATGAATTACAACGTGCTAGTTTGCTACTCTCCGCCGCCCAGACCGAGTTCTTCTAAGAGCATGCCATCTCTAATTATAGTAGGGAATACATAAAGTATAATTACAGCTCAACCTTCCGGCCACTTTTTTTTTAACAAGCCCCGCATCCTTCCGTCTTTGCTTGTTTTGGGGCATGTTCTCGGGGGTGGCGGCATGTGCGTGTGGATGTCCATGCATACTAGCCTACTAGCGTTCGACCCTAGGGGGGGTGTTGAATAGTGCGGAAGGCCGTGCTTTCGCCCCGGCCGCCCCCTTGCTAAGACTTCCCGCTCGAGTGCGGCCTCTATTTACTCATCCTTTCTCATATCACCAATCTCCCTATCACTGGCTATCACCTGCCGCGATGGTTTCTCGTATCGTAGTAGCCGTTCACTGCGCGGATGGGCTCGGCTTCGAAGCGGCGCCCCTTTGCCCCGCCCGCCCGCCCTTGGTTTAATCGTTGGTCTCCATATACTGGCGTACGGGCTGAGGCAGTCTTCTGGGCGTCCCACCGGCCACAACAGTGTAGCTGTTGGACTGTCTTTCCGATATAAGGTGGCGCCGTGGTGTGGTGGCTACCTTAACATGGAAAACTCCGAGCCGGGATGGGGCGGGCTAGCGGATGTCGGTGTGTAAGGCTCGTCGGCGTGAGTGTTGGCTTCGCTTGGGTGGGGTTCGTTGTCCATCAATACTCTGTCGAAGTCGAGTTGGGCCTCTTGGTAGTCGGATTGCTCTTCGCGGCGCCCGAGGGGATGTGTGGCTGGGATGACGGGGGCGGGGTGAGGCAGCGAGGTCCCCGCCCGTGCGAAGGTCCGCAAGCCTAGCCGCGAGGCGAAAGGCTGTATGTGCGCCTCGGGTACTTGACGCGATGGCGGAGTTGCGCATCATAGGTCAGTACCCTACGGACATATGCCACAAGTTCACCGAAGCGTCGATCTACGGACGGTGAAGTCATCCCGCCCGAGAGGCATGGCGGCATCTACCTCCCCGAGGCGACGGCAGAGGAACGAATCGCCCGACGAGTAAGATGGCGCTGAGGGACCGCAAGCTACCTATCTTCCCAAGGATGTCATGGGCTGGGCGACGGAGCTCATCAAGGGCACCGAGAATGCCGCTAGCTTCAAAGATGGCGTGGCAACCGACGGCTGGTACCGTGGCTTCCTGAATAGGCAGCGCTTGGCGACCGGCACCGCGAGGCCCCCGGAGACCACCCGTGCCCCATGGCTTTCCGAGGACAACCTGGCTTCCTACTACAAGAGCGGCAGCAGACATCATGCTCTCTGTTTGTATTGCCGACTGAGAGTGGAATTGAAATTGATTTCAACTGCTAGTCTGCTGCATCCACTCGCTCAGACTGGGTTGTTCTTATAGGACCTGCCATCTCTAACCACAGTGGGGAACACGAAGTGTTATCACAGCTCAAGCTATGGGCCATCCTTCTATGTTTCCTAGCGCTGATTGTAAAGAATGATGCATGATTACGAGCATGATGATCCCGACAGCCAACCCATCATCATCACCCGCCCTAATTGGATCTTTTCATTCGATGAGACCCGAGCTAGACTGCACCGTTAGTGGCAAGACCAAGCGGGACCGTCAAGTGCGTGCACGCAAGGAAGATTTTACAAGGTGATGATTACGATGTCCAACCGCACTACCACTGCCGTCTGTGGCCGCACTAGGGCTGGACAGGCGCTCCCCGCCTACATATATAATCGTCTTCAACTCTGAGAATCGCTTTGCTAGAGGCTGGGCCCGGGACTATGAGCTTGACATGCTCGATATGGATGATAACACGATGAAGTGGCGCTTTGCCTCCGATGAGGAGGACAGCCTCAATGAGGAGGAGAGCGACGACCACTTGCGGCACATTCTCGCCCCGGGTGCTGCTGGAGCCAGCTGCGCGGCAACGGCCGTTATGACTAGTCATCAAGGTGTCATCTGTTGTGATGGTGTGGGCACCCGTCTTGGCATCACAGTGTTGGAAGCGGCTATCGAGCAGGCCTTTGAAATATGCCTACGTGTGCCTCACCTCGGCCACATCCTTCATGGTAAAGACACCGTGAACTTCGAGCCGATTAAGGTAACTATGCATTGAATGCAATGTAGTGGCGTTGTCAGTCTGTGAATGCCGTTGTACAATATATTTACATGTGTTGCTGCGGACTGTTGGCGGACTCCATACATATTGCTAATCGCTGCTCCTCTGTGTGTGTAATTATGTCCGTGATTATCAGGCCAAGTGGCGCGAGATGAAGCGCATGATGTTGCGGACGCTCAAGTTGGACGGTTATAGCCACATAAACTTGAACGCCACCGCCAGCATCAAGTCGATGCGTGCACTCACCTTCTCGAACTTCATGGACATGTTCCACCCGGCATATGGGAGTATGCTGCCTTCACCACGGAGCGCAACCGCCTTGGCTGGAAGAAAGACAGCATCATCCCCTTCACCCGCGCCCAACTGACAGCATGTCTGCGCCAACATGCCATAAAGCGCGGCCTTTCCTCTGGTGGCAGCAACGGCACCGCCCATCATGTCAGCTCCGCCGACAACAACACGCAGCCCACGGTGAGGCGTCGAGGGGGCCATACCTCCAGTGAAATGACAGCAGCAGCAACAGCAACGTCATATGGCAGCCAACTCCCCAAGTACATGAATATGCGCCTCGCTTCTGCTCAGGCTACCCCGCTTCCTGACTACTTCAACCGGCTCTCACATGAGCATGCATTGTAAGATGACATGGAGTCCCAAGACCTGCTCCAGGAGACCATGTCCATGCAACCCCCAATACATGCGGATCAAGCAAGTGCGGATGATGAGGATGATTGTGA
Organism: Tetraselmis striata; assembly: GCA_006384855.1. NCBI lineage: Eukaryota > Viridiplantae > Chlorophyta > Chlorodendrophyceae > Chlorodendrales > Chlorodendraceae > Tetraselmis > Tetraselmis striata. The sequence continues at coordinate 38,246 of VCJN01000098.1, read as the reverse complement.
CAGCGAGACAGAGGAGCATGAGGCACTCAATCCGCGCATCACGGCCCGCAACATTTAGAAATCACATGGAAGCGTCACTGGCGTTCAAACAATGGCCCTAATTAGTAAATAATAACGTGCGCCAAGGCAAAATCGAAGAGGAGGAAGTTGGACAACAAGGCCGCCGAGGCTGCGGAGAAGGAGTCGAAGAGGCGCAGGCTCGTCGTTTAGAGCATCACTCGGGGTAGGTGGCAAGCTACTGCTGACAGATATTTCCGCGCGGCGAGTCGGTTGTGTCCGGGTATGCGGTAAAGAATAAGCTGGTAGCCCTCCTCCGGTGCACCCCCCCACCCCAAAGGGCAACAAGTGAGCCTTCCTTCCCCTCGTCATGCATATGGAAGCGGTGAAGCGCTCCTTGGCCAGCATGCACGCCATGTCAACACAACATGATGATGTTGAGTCACCGCTGAGTGCGAGATATGGCACATCGGTCACTGAACAACCCACATCACTGTGAGATTCAGATGTGACGTAAATGTGCCCTACTGGTGACGAACGACGACATACGGGGACGATACGGGACGGACGAGGGACGTGGATTTCATACCCAGTAGCGACGACTATCGCGCGCGACCTGTAAAGTACTATATGAATTTCTCGTTTCCATAATTTCATCAAATTGATATGCGCACGCGGGCTCGCGTGTCGCCCGCCGACGCGGAGCACCCGGGCTAAGTATAGGCGGATGTACGCACTCATTGCACATCGCCGCACATCGCTGACCGCACATCGCTGACCGCTGACCCCGCGGTGTGCGGCGATGTGCGGCACGACGGGCGGAGGTGTGGGTGGATGTAGGTGGTACGGTAGGTGGTAGGCGGTAGGTGGTGTTCGTAGGTGCGCGTTTTAATGCAGCCGCCCTAACTGCTGATGATTGTGTAACGCCCCAGCACGCGCATGAAGTACGGGGTCGCCTCACGGTCACCGCCGCTCACCGTTGAATCAAGCGCGGACAGCCGCGCACTCGCATCTGTGTTGCCTGCCGGTGGTGGGTTACATCCACCCCAACTCTCAACCCCCCCCCCCCCCCCCCCCGCCCCCCGCGCGCGGCAGCAGGCATGCCGGCAAAGGGATGGATAGCGAGTGTGTCGAAGGATGGCGTGTACTCATGCAAGCACTGCCGGGGCAACGTGACGGGCACATGTGATAAGATGGCGCGAGAGCGGCACTTCCTAAATTTCCCGAACTGTAGCCACTCGTTGAAGCGTGCGGCTAAGTTGCGCCGCAAGGCCGCCTTATCACAAGCAGCAGCAGCAGGGGCGGCAGCAGCAGCAGCAGCAACAACAGGGGCGGCAGCAGGAGTAGCTGCAGCCGTCGGAAACGGCCCGCCGGCGCCGGTCTCGGACGACGGCGGCTCGAAGGTGGACGATGTGATGGGCGTGGGGGGGGACCCCGTTGGCGAAGACGGTATGGACATCGACGCGCCTGCGTGGCCGCCGGCGGGCGTGGAACCCGCGATGAGGGCGTGATATGGAAAGGCGATCCCGGCGACTTCTACATGAAGGTCATCGCCAAGAAGTTCCGGGGAGTATGGCACTACGGCGTGATAACCGGCGTCGTTACCGAGTGGGTGTTGGAGGACTACGGCGGGGCGACCCAGTGGCGCGCTGTTTTCGAGGACGGGGAAATTGTGGGCCTTCTGCGTTCAGAGGTGAGTGGGCCCGGCCTGCGTGCTGGTGGCACCACTCAACTGCGGTTGTATGGAATCACACGCACCCGCCCGGTCGGCGTGGCAGGTTGTGGAGGCTATGGCGGCTGCCCAGGAGCACCCCCCTGTGGATGCGGACGGGGAGGCTCGCTTGGTAACCGTCCATGAAGGCGATGACTTGTCCAGTGAATCACGCACCTTGCCCGGCGTACGTTCAACACAACCCGGCTGGCGGAGGCCAAGCAGAACACTGGCTGCCATGGCGTGTGCCATGTGCATGTGGTCCTGGGCTATGTCAGCATGGTCAACCTCTTCCCCCTCGCGCCGTTCCACCTGTTTTTTTTTGGCTTGGGAAGGGACTTCTGGAGGAAATTTGTCACCGTGCAGGGCCACATTGGATTCCGAGCTATGAAGCAGGAAGACCGGCGCCAGGCTTTAGTCCCGATACCCAGCAACTTTGAACGCGGGTTGCGCCCTTCGTTTGCAGTGTCCAAGAATCGAAAGGTAAACCCCCCCCCCCCCTCCCCCCGGGCGTGGGCGTGGGCGTGGGCGTGACGGCATTCCCCTCCATGACTGCAGGGTCAGGCAAGGTGACGGTGCAATCCGGCTGGGTCATGGAGGACTGCTTGCACCACATGGAAACGTGTTCCATTCTTAACGCCGGTCCGCTGCTCGAGGAGGCCCGGGTGAAGGCGATCATGACCGAGAAGGAGCTTCGCGTCCCCAGGCGGTGCTTGGGCACATGTACAAGCGCATGCAAGGAGCTGCGTGGTTCGTCACGCGGTGGGGGTTGCAGAATGTGGTGACGGAGGAGGACGGCCCCGAGCGCAAGGCGCAGGTGGACGCGCTCACTAGGGAGGGGAGGACTCGATACCCAGCACGGCGCCAAGGCGCGGCGGCAGGGGCAGCGCGGCGCCAAGGCGCGGCGGCCGGGGCAGCGCGGCGCCAAGGCGCGGCGGCCGGGGCAGCGCGGCGCCAAGGCGCGGCGGCCGGGGCAGCGCGGCGCCAAGGCGCGGCGGCCGGGGCAGCGCGGCGCCAAGGCGCGGCGGCCGGGGCAGCGCGGCGCCAAGGCGCGGCGGCCGGGGCAGCGCGGCGCCAAGGCGCGGCGGCCGGGGCAGCGCGGCGCCAAGGCGCGGCGGCCGGGGCAACGCGGCGCCAAGGCGCGGCGGCCAGGGCAGCGCGGCGCCAAGGCGCGGCGGCCGGGGCAGCGCGGCGCCAAGGCGCGGCGGCCGGGGCAGCGCGGCGCCAACGCGAGTGGGATGGGCGGGGCAGCGGTTGCTACCGAGTGAGGCGTAGCATCGTTTGCAGTAGCAACGCAGCCTTTCCGGTGTGACGCCGCCTGGATGTAACCCAGCAGTACGCGCAAAGTGCAAGTACAAGCTGCTGATGGCGGGGATCCCGCGGGGGGGGGGGGGGGGGGGCAGCGGCTGTGGGATAGGCGCGGCAGCGGTTGCTACAGAGTGAGGCGTCGCATCATTTGCAGTAGCAACGCAGCCTTTCCGGTTGCATAGTGTGACGCCGCCTGGATGTAACCCAGCAGTACGCGCAAAGTGCAAGTGCAAGCTGCTGGTGGCGGGGATCCACGCGAGGTCGCAGGACGGTGCGCGAGGGGGGGGGGGGGGGGGGGCAGCGGCTGTGGGATAGGCGGGGCAGCGGTTGCTACCGAGTGAGGCGTAGCATCGTTTGCAGTAGCAACGCAGCCTTTCCGGTTGCATAGTGTGACGCCGCCTAGATGTAACCCAGCCATACGCGCAAAGTGCAAGTGTTACACGTCCGTGTGCCCCACCCAATATCATTGCGCCCGACTTCACTGACGGCATGTCTCGCTCTCCATCATCTCCCGGGCCGTCCGCCGCCTCACCCTGCGCACCCTACCAGCCGCGCGAGCCTTCTCGGAAGCCTCACACACGGCGGCGCGAGTCGCGTCGTGGAACACGTCCCTGACATGGCGGAACTCCGCCCTCACCGCGGCCGTGGTCGGGCAGGGGACTGCCCGCTGATGGGTCGCCATGCATGGGTACTTGGGGCCGCACCAAGCCGGGGTCCCGTCGCAGCAACACTCCCATTCCGTCCGTTGGCCGCAGTACACGCATGACGGGCGTCCGGCCAGGACACGCACATGATAGTGCATGTGGCCGCCTCCCGCCACTGCTCGTAGTGCTCCGGTCAACATGGCGACGAGCAAGTCGGCATGTCCCGCAGGTGGCTGCGGGGCGGGTGGCGCGAGCGCAGCCTCGCTCGCCTCGACAACTCACTCAGCCCCATCAGTCGCCTCAACCACGGCCTCCTCCGCCTCCTGACGCGGCGCATCAGGCGCATCATCGTCGCCTGGCAGGGCGTCCCCCCCCGCAATGGCGCCGTCGGCGGTGGCCGACGCCGTCGTGGCGGGGTGTTGTGAGGAGGTGGCCCTAGACATAGGTGGGGCCGGCACCGCCATGTGTTGCTCCACATGCGGTGCGGTTCCTGACGCGACAGCTCCGTCGCACAGGTACCGGCGGCGGCACCCCACGCCTGCTGCGCTTACCACCAACCGGCATGTTTCCTTTGGGAGGTGGTTCATCCGCGTCGGAGGTGAGCGGCGGTGCCGGTGTGGGTGTGGATACTGCCCGGCCATTAGGGCTCCCGCCGCCCGCCGCTCCGCCGACCCACGCCGCGGCGTGTGCCGCGCCCCGCATAGTCGCCTCGAATATATTATACATGACGCTGGGACGGGGGGGGGGGAGGGGGGGGGATTCGTGCGTTTCGTATGTCGGCGGAACGGCGTGCGAAGCTGCGGCTGGCGAAGGTGGTGGAAGTAAGCGTGGCGGCGTCGGCGGCGTTTTACCGTGCGTGCATGCGTGCGCAACCCCGCGGCAGCAAGCGCCGGACTCGGCGTGTGCCGGCGGCAGAGCTGCGAAGCCATGGACACGGTACGGGATGCCAAGTCTGGCTAAGCAACTGCCGAGGCTGGCGGCTTAACCCCCATATCCGGCGGTTGAGGGACGGAAAGTGCGTAGAAGTTGATCGGCAAAGCGGGCATATAAGCCTGGCTGTGCTAGGTTCCTATTAAGTAATGGCGGTTTGTGCTAAGTAATTCGTAGGGGTGGACCGTGCAGCGCAGGTAGGGGGCGGTATAAATGAGGCCGGGCACATATACTGCTCCACGAAACGACACTGCTGCCAGACCCGATCGTCTACGGCCGATATAATATTCACACTATATTAACATCGGTGCACACCGCCGCACACCGCCGCACACCGCCGCACAACGCTGCGCGCGCACATTCGTCGCGCACATATACGCGCGCCCTACCGCACATATTATCCCGGATTCACTCGGTGAAACCGCGTATTCATTACGCCGTGCTACTTCAACAATAAACATTGCGAAATTACACCGACACAATGCCGCACCGACTAGCTCTTGACAATACGTGCATATAAATAGTAGTGGCGCGCTGCTCCTCGCCTCCGATGTGTCGTTGACTGCTGCGGACGGCGGTCGTCGACTGGGTGTTAGTTTCTCCACCTCGGCCCCCCCCGCCCCTTCACCGCTCACAGCGCCATGGCAGACCTCGCCCCCCGGGCAAAAGTGGGCGGCGAGCCTTGTTGTCTCGCGTGTCCGCGCCGCCGGCATCGAGGAGGACGAGAAAGACATGAGGAAACGCGTGACAAGGTGGGCGCGCAACAAAACACTCCACCCTCCACATTAGCACGCACCCACTCGTGGCTAACTTGTGCCGCGCGCAGGTTCGTCCGGGAGCGCCGTAAGGCCCACCTCAACGTCAAGGCTTCCACAGTGCCAGCGGCGCAACTCGTGGTGGCCGAGGAGGCCGCATCCTCAGCCGCTTAAAGGCGAAACGATTGTGGCTTGTTGTGGGCGTCTCGGCACAGGGGGCGTCCCGACGCCAAGGTAAGGAAGCTCATGGCGGCGTCGTCGACGGCACAGCCTCCCGGGGTGGTGAAGACACTGACGGATGACAAGAAGCGGAAGAGGCCAGTGAAGAAGCGCCGAGGTAAGAAACTGACGGTCGCGGAGTCGGAGGCGGAGTCGGAGGCGGAGGCGGAGGCGGAGGCGGAGGCGGAGGCGGAGGCAGCGAGATCGTCGAAGCGGAGGGTCCCCCGGGCACGCAAGAACAAGAACAAGCAGTAGCCCCCGCCCCCTTACCCCCCTCCCCTCACTCCCCCGGCGGGAGCGGCGGGCGGCGGGGGGGGGGGGGGGAGGGGGGGGGGGGGGGGGGGGGGGGGGCGGGGGGACCACGCCCGCCCGCCCGCCTCCCCCCCCCCCGGCCCCCCGCCACATGCCCCGACGGCAGCTGTCGCGAATATTGTAATTCAAACATTCTTCGGCAAACCGCTGCCTGCCCCCGCCCTACCCCTCGCGAATATTTATGTAACGTGAGCACTCTTTGGCAAAACATGGCAGCCAAACCGCCCATCTGATGACCTTTGATCGGACGGCTGGCAGGCCCGTTCAGCAGTACTAGCTATAATGTACACAAAATTCCCCACTTTGGCCAAATAGTACGGCTGAGATTTGCGCTCCCATGTACTAATAGTCGTAGTTATCCACAGGACGACTCGCCATCGCGCCCGGGTTCGTACTAGATACCCGGTACCGGCTTAATAAATATATCGCGTACTACCCGGTACCACCCGGTACTACCCGGTACTACACGGACAACCTCGCACCTTTTACTTCAGTGCCATGTAGCACATCACACGTCATGTACGACTACCTCAATGATTACAAAAAGGATTTATCGCCCGCCGGCAATAACGCCGGATGTACTCGCACGTAACTGGATGGACATGCCGCCACCAGCAGCAGCTTTCACGGATAATAGTGGTACCGGTACGGTAGTGCTTCGTCACCCGTATGTCACATCTGAATCTCACAGTGCATGGCAGCAATTGACGCCACCAAACCCCTCCACCGAGCCCACCGGGCCCTTCCCCCCCCCCCCTTACCGTCGGGGTGCAGCTTGGCACCATGGTGGGTGCCTCATCCGTGCATGGAGTGGAGCATCCTTAGATGGTTGCGGAGGTTGGCCCCGGTAGCGAGTATGCCGAGACTAGCGCTACTCCATTCAACGTGTTTAGTTTTAACGATTGACCCACCACTTTCACCGTCCGTCACCGGCCAGCCACCGGATGAAAATCACTAATACCACCCCCACTGCCATGTCTCAACAGTCAAATTATTAGGCCGTCAAACACTGGGAACATGGCATGCATGCATGGCGGTGGGTGCCTAGCGAGGCTTATAGGGGCTAGTTCGCTAGTTAGACCGTAAGATTACTAAAATTATCTGGTACGTCCTTACACTGGTACATCCCTTGTCCGCGCTCGTTAGAGCGGTCGTCTCGTACGCGAGAGACCCGGGTTCGACTCCTGGCTGATGTATTTCGGCAATATCGGCCCGGCGTGTCCCGGGTTTACTCGGTTGATGCATTAGCCCTTCGGGGTTCAAATGAGGCAATGGTCTACTGGCTATGCCAGACCTACGACTGCAGTTGGCGCACGAGGTCAAGTGCTGGGGCGGCTTCGGCCGATGTCCCGGGGCTAACTTTACTTTACTTTAGTTGCCAAGTCTGCCACTGCTCGGGATTGCACCTTCACCTGTTGCGCAAAAGCCTGGGCTGGTTCGACACTGTTCTGCGAAATAATAATCCTTAGTCCGAATTACTTGATATACGCTGGCCTGATCTGCGATTTCCACAAAATAGTTATAGTAATACCGGTCCCCGTACCTGTAATCCTTACCCCTGGCCTGAACCTGTTTATTAATAAGTATCGAAATTGCAGTTAAAGACGTACCTTTCCAGTATGAACATTCGTCATAGAGTACTGCCTGTACTGTGTGTATGAGAAGGATACATAGCATTCAGCACAATTCCATGTAGCGACGGATTAACAGTCACACCGTTGTTGTTAAAAATGCAAATAAAGGGAATTTATATGGTCAGATGTAGTCATCTAGAGGTTTACAGTACATTAGCTATGTTGTACTGCGCACGACCCCCGAGGTCGGCGCACGGACTAAGGCCTGCCGGCCCGCACCAGCACTACGACCTGAGGGATCCACCCTCGGGCACAGGCACTCTCTGCTTTGCGCTCGCCTCAACCGGCTCGCGCAAGCAGTCTCGACTCTAGCAGTCGAGCAGAGTGTCAGCTTACTCTATGCCGACTCGGACCCGAGCCTCAGCCTCCCGAGACGCTACACCTTCCCCACCCCGCGACAGCAGGATGCCCCCTCGCCCTGTACCGGAAGACGCCTTAGTGGACGACGCCCCGGTCGGCGCCACGGCGGCATCTGTCGCGGAATTGGAGAAACGCCTGACGGCCCAAGCGGAAGCCCTGGAGAAGCGGCTGGCCGGGCAGTTTGAGGCTGCTACGGCTGCCTTGCTCGCTCGACTCGCCCCCCCCCACTAACCCGCTTCCTCCCGAAGGTACCCAACCAGCCAACCCCGCGGGCACGCCTGCGCCCGAGGGTGGTGAGCAAGGAGCGCAAGAGCCCCTTCCTGCTGAGCTAGACGCACCCGACAACGAGCTCGAGTACGTCGACTTTGCCTACTACGGCCGAGTCATCCCCCCCGGTCTGGAGCGCCCCCCGCGCGACGTCGACGAGCCCCGCTTGTGGACCCTGACCGACGACACCGCCCGCGCCCTCGCGGATAAGCGGAGTCAGGCAGCGTACGACGAATACCTGCACCTAGGCTGCTATGCCTTCTTCAGTAGCTGCGCCAACGAGGCGATGCGCGGCGCTCTGGAATCGCTTTCGACCGAGTCTGCTACGCCAGCAAGCAAGGCTGCGGCCCTTGCCGAGCTCCGCGCCTGCTACCGCACCCACTTGGCGGCGGAGGAGGCCACCCGTTCCCGGTTGGGCTACCTCCAGCTCGCCAAGAATGGCCCAACGGCTACAGAGGCGGACCGTGTTTTCGCCGAGCTCGCCCACGCAAAGTTCTGCACCCCACGGCGCATCGCCGTGTCCGGGCAACTCGACCAACTCCGCCGAGCGTTCGACGACAAGACCCTCGAGATCAGCCTTTCCGCAGCGGGCAAGGCCCGTGCCGCGGCCGCGTTCGCCAAGGCTACCCCCGACAAGCCCGCCCCCACAGAGTCCGCCGAGAGGCGCAAGCAACGCGAGCAAGCCGCTCCGGCGCGGAAGGCCGCAGCGACAGCCGCAGCGTCCGACAAGGCCAAGGCCAAGGTCACCAAGTGACGGTGTGGCCCGCCGCGCCGACTCCTGTACGCCTACCTCCCTCTACATGCGACACCGCGTGCGGAGAAGATGGCGCGACTGGGAAAGCATCGGCGCGAGCGGACAAGTCTTGAGTTGGATCCGCCAAGGGGTCCGGATACGCTTCAAGAACGGGCGACGCCCTCACCCCTACAACCACGGCGTCTCTATGCGCGACGCCACTCAGGCACAACTGGACTTCATGGCTACAGAACTGCCCCGCTTCGAGGCGATTGGCGCGTGGGAGCGAGGTCACTGCAACAAGTGGGTATCCAGAATGTTTCTAGTCCCCAAGCCCGGCACCAACAAGTGGCGCCTCATCATCGACCTACGGGAGCTCAACAAGTGGTGCAAGACTTTCACGATGTCCTACGAAACGCTCAAGCACCTGCGGCACCTGGCGCGCGCGGGAGATTGGTTCGTGTCGATGGACCTGGCCGACGGCTACTACGCCCTTGGGATTCGGGAGGAGGACCGCGACTTTTTTACCGTGAACTACCGAGGGGAGCTGTGGCGACTTGCGTGCCTACCGATGGGTTGGACAGGCTCGTCGTACTACTTCTGCAAGTTGACGTCGGCCTTTACGGACTACCTGCGGACGCCCCTGAAGCGGCGCGACCCAGCGTTGCCTCCCACGGCCCCGTCCAAGCCTACTCGCCGTTTCCTGCGCAACACTCGCTGGCGGGGCGAGCGGCTCCTACCCTATATGGACGACTTCCTTTTCCTCGCGGACTCCCGCGAGGCAGCCCTGGAGCTACGCGTCCGGTTAAGCACCTTGCTGGACCGCCTGGGCCTGCTGCGCAACCCCAACAAGGGAGTCTGGGAGCCCACCCAGGTCGGCCCTCACCTGGGCCTGATCATCGACCTGAAGCGCGGCGAGTTCCGCGCCCCCGAGGAGAAGCTCATCGCGCTAGCCAAGGCCGCCCGTTCGCTCCTTGGCCGCGCAGCCTCCAACAAGCGCTGGCTCCCGGCTCGGCAGCTGGCGTCCTTTGCGGGCAAGGCGCAGTTCCTGTACTTGGCAGTTACGCCGGCCCGTTTCTTTTTGCGCGAGCTGCACTGCGTCCTCGCAACCCGGCAGGGCTGGGGCGGGCGCGTCAAGATGACAAACCAGCTGCCGCGACCTAGAGTGGTGGACCCAGGTACCTGCGCAGCACAACGGTCGCTCTATGTACAAGCCTGTGGAGACCGCGTATCTGCACGCGGACTCCAGCTCGTACGGATGGGGGGCTGTGCTGAACAACAACAGCGCTTACCAGGCGCGCGGCTTCTGGTACGAGGACGACCGCTCGCATCACATCACGTGGAAGGAGCTTCGCGCGGTACGTCACGCGGTCGAATCGTTTTTGCCGCAGCTCCGAGAACGGCGCGTCTTACTGCACGAGGACAACACGGCCGTAGTGGCAGCGCTGACCAACCTTACCTCTCGGTCGCCCGTCATGATGGAGGAGCTCCGCAAGCTGTGGCACCTCCTGGATATCCACGACATCTCCATCAGGCCCCGGTACATCCAGTCTGCAGCCAACGTTTGGGCGGACCGACTCAGCAGGGAGCTGGACGACTCCGACTGGCAGCTCAATCCGCGGATATTCGCGTACCTGCAGCGCTTGTGGGGTCCGCACACCGTCGACAGATTTGCGTCGATGGAAAATACGCAACTTCCACGGTACAATTCCCGCTGGCGCGACCCGCATTGCGAAGCGGTGGATTCTCTCCATTTGCCGGACGAGCTCTGGCGCAGGGAACACAATTATTGCAATCCCCCGTGGGGTTTGTTGGACGATTTGGCGGACAAACTGCGACAGTCGGGCGCGGCCGCCACGGTCATCGCACCGCACTGGCCGGGACGGCGTTGGTACCAGCTGCTGCAAGACCTCGCCACCGAGACGATTGTCTACCCGCCTACCCGCGACCTCTTCTTTCATGGGCGGCGGGGAACGCGCGCGGGGGTCGGACTGCCCGGCTGGAGCGTCGTGGCCTTTCGGCTGCCACGCCGGCATGGCTGCACCTCCGCCGAGGGTCGCTAGGCCGGGCTATGGCCGTGCAGCCGTCGCTGCAGTACAGTGTGCAGTACCCGGGCCGCCTGTCCCACACTCGACGCGCGCGCTACCGGCTTGCGGTGCGCTCCGGCTCTGAGGCGCCCTGGTCGGCATCAATGGCGGCCGAGCTCCGGTCTTTGTTGGGGACCGACGACGTTGGTCAAGCGGCGCTCGGGTTGCTTACGGGTTCGCTGGCGGCCGGCACCTACCGCAACTACGACAGCGGCATGCGCTCTTTCGCTACTTTCTGCGAGCAGGAGGGCTTACGCCCGCTGCAGGCTACTACCAGCACGATCGTCCGCTACACTGCCTGGCTGGGCATGCAAGGTACCGTCGGCGCGGAGTCCCTTCAACAGTACTACTCGTCCATCAACAAGTACTTCCGCGACCATCAGCGCCAGCCTATCGCCCTCGGCGAAATGGTGGCCGACGCGCGCCGCGGCCTGGCCATCCAGCAAGAGCGTCTTGCGGCGGAAGACGTCCGCGTCGCCCTGCCTGCGCCCGTTGCGGCTGACATCCTAAACACCGCGATTGGATTTCGGCAGACATTGGTGTGGGAACCCGCTAATATTGCGGACATCCGCGCTTTCAGAGCCGCGCTCGCGACGATTACGGCGTACGTCTTCCTGTGCCGCGCGGAGTCCGGCATTAGCTGCGAGACCGGTGATTTAGTGGTCGACCGGCCGTCCGGAAGCATTCTACTGTACGTCCGCAAACAGAAAGGCGACCAGCGTACGAGGGTTTCCGCTAAGCCCCTGATAAATCTGCCCATCGCCGCCGTTCCGGACTTCGCTGACCTGCTGGACTGGTACACCGTCAGTCGCGACGCCTACTGCCGCCGTTTCTACGGCGCCAGCCCGCCGCCCAAGTTCTGGAGCATCTCCCCGCTGGAGTCTTCCGCCACTTGGTCGGTTTCAGCCACTCTTACCGAGTGGTTGCGGGAAGCCTACATGGCGGCAGGCGCCCGACCTCCCACCGGTTTCAAGTGGACATCGCACAGTTTACGCAAGGGTGCCGCTTCCGCAGCAAGCTGCGTCGGCGTCCCCTTGCCGGCCATCAAACACATGGGCGATTGGTCGAAGAACAGCGAGGTGGTCACCGGGAAGTACATCGACCCGACCATGCGCCCGACTCCTGCGGCCTGGAGGTTCTTCGGTTGGCTCGTCCCCGTCCGGCCGCCGGCCTAAGCTTCCTGTGCTAGCCTTTGGCTTTCGTCTCTGGCAAACAGTGCCTCCTTGGGTAAATGGTCAGATGTAGTCATCTAGAGGTTTACAATACATTAGCTATGTTGTACTGCGCACGACCCCCGAGGTCGGCGCACGGACTAAGGCCTGCCGGCCCGCACCAGCACTACGACCTGAGGGATCCACCCTCGGGCACAGGCACTCTCTGCTTTGCGCTCGCCTCAACCGGCTCGCGCACCCACCCACCCTCAACCATCTTTTTGCGCTAGGAGACACCCAGGCCAAGCCTGTGGTTCTTGTCTTAGCCTTCGATGTAAGCGAGCTGACATTCTTTGGCAAACAGTGCCTCCTTGGGTAAATTCGATATTAAACATACAGCGGATATTTTCCCATTTGTAATACATGTAATATTAGTTCCGCCATGCTCTGGTTCCCGTCCGCTACCAGTATTGGTCCGCGGCACAGATTGAAAAATGCGGCGGGAAAATATCTCCAGCGACAGCAGCAGCTGCTCCGCGCGGCACCAGCGCCAAGTGCGGATCTGCGCGCTGCTACTGATGGATGACGGCGCCGTCAGGACCCGCTCGGCTGGGATGGGTCCCGTCGCCCAGTGTAGCCGCACGTCAGTCGGAACATCTCCGTCCCGGACGAAAGGGTCGCATCTTACGCCCGTAACAGGCTTGGACGCGCCTTTGACAGCGCGTGGAAACGCCACGTTCAGTATATTCCGCACGGCCGCTTCACACGTTCAGTCCACGTGAGAGGGCTACTCTCTCTCAGTATTTGGTATTGTGTAGTTTCAGAGTGTGGTGCGTTTAACAGCGCGTCCGCCGCCCTACCTGACCTGACCAGGTTTTGGTCCCATCTCATCTCAGCCCAGCCAGCCCAGCCACATACGCCGCCGCCGGGACCAAGCCGCAGTGCATCCCAGCAGCTCCGCTTCTTGTGCATCTGGAAGGAGACGTCTCCGTTAGCTTCAGTCGCCGTTGTTCGAGCGGACAGGTCCGCGTACCAGCAACGCGTGCGGTGTCGCGCGCGGGAGCAAAGCTGTCGCGCCGGGTCTGTGTAGCCCTGCTGGGTACGCGCCTGGACCCACAGTCAACACCTTTCCAGTGCCCCTTGCACCCCTCTGTCACCCCATCGTCAGTGATGCAGGTTGCCATCACTAAGTGGAACAAACGCTCTGTTATGCTGCGTGTTGTAGCAGAGGGTACAGGCGACAGCCGGAGAGAAGTTCACCTGTCGAAAACAACACCGCCGCGTTATTGGTTTTTCGCGCGTACCGACCTTGACAACCAGGAACCGACGAGGTGCCCGCGGAGGCGAGGCGACGCAGGGCGCCCCGGCAGCAACCTCCACCGGCTACGAAGCTGAGCACAGAGCTGGTGTAGGGGCAGGGGTTTCCCCTGCGGAATGCCGCTAGTGGCGCCTGCTCTCGCGGTCGCACTCGCCAGCGTGAAGGCGGCATCACCGGGCTGAAGGAGTTCTCGTAGAGTTACCGGGGAAGCAAAGTCACGTCCACAGTACAGCAGCAAGACTCCGAACTAGATACCGCAAGGTACCCCTAGCCCGGCCCTGCTGCATGCTCTGCGCCTCTCGGATCTCGCTGGCGCCTTCCCTGTACCCGCCTGCCTGCCTGCTTGATGGGAGTCCTTACAGCCCCGCTCTAGAGTCCGCTCTCCCGCCAGCGCTGTCGCTCTCCCCGTTTTTGCCATCGCCGGCGGAGATTGAGCTGTGCGTCCTCTGTTGCAGGGACTTGCATCGCCCGCCAAGAGTCCTGTTGCCCTGTGGACCAGCACTGCCGGCGTTACATCCCAGTGTCGCGTGCAAGTGTTTTGGGTTTCACGGCCCCGGGCATCTGCCAACATTTCCGGGACGTGGCGAAACATGAATAACCAGGCCAATGGGAAGCGCAAGAGGGTGGCGGAGGGTGCCGCTGCGCCCTCGGCCGACCCCCCGCAAGCCCGGCGGCGTGTCCAAGGCCTGTTGGGGGAGGGCGACCGGGACGAGTGCCCCCTCGCGGACCAGGCGGCCGCGCTGCCCACCTCGCAGCCGGACGACCGCCTGGAGGACGGCGAGAACGGCGAGAATGGGGACGAGGCGCCGCCGCACGACGCGGGGCAGAACCCGGAGCCGCTTGTCCAGGAGCGCACCGGCTTCAAGGAGGGCGAGAGCGAAGAGAAGAAGGCCAGCTGGGGGGAGGTGAAGGAGGAGGAGGCCTCCACGTCACCCCTGCCGGAGAAGTGCCAGGTGCGCCCCCCCCCCCCCCCCCCCCCCCTCCCAAGTTAGCACTCATCACCGTGGGTCGCATTCTGTCTGGGACCTGAGGTTGTCAATTCGTGGTGCCCTGGACGACGGGAATCGCCGAGTGTCGAACCCCAGGGGCGGCAGGGATTTCCGTCCATCCGATCTATTCAACTGCGATCTCCATCTCACCCTTTAACCGTCGCGAGCCCAGGCCTCCCGGGTGCAGAACTCAGGCGGACTCTATGCGAGAGTCCGGCAGCGAGGGGCGAGGGGAACGTGGTCTTTCTGCCTTGTCGATCCTTTCCTGCTTTGTTGAGAAGCAGTGGGAGTTCCGCTGCCGGAAACCTTTCTGCTACCGCCGCTTACGGTGGAACCGTCGATACGGTTGTGATCACCGTACAGCTGCGAGCCAGAGACTCTCGACGGAGAGCTGAGCGATAATGAACCGCTGCTGGGGTGCCAACGCTGCCAGCTGCTGCTGCTGAATGGCATGGAAGCATGCCGCGCCTTGGGGTCCGATGCGGCGCGGCGCTGACTCCCCGGGGCCGCCCCGCGTGTGTGATGCAACCCGGTGGTTCGCAGGTGGAGGGCAGCCCGCTGTACATTGTGGAGCGGCAGCTGGGGAAGGGCGGCTTTGGCCAGGTGTACGTGGGCCGCAAGGCCGACACGACCGCGAGCAGCCAGAGCAGCGACGACACGGGCGGGGCGGAGTTTGTGGCGCTCAAGTTTGAGCACCGCAGCAGCAAGGGGTGCAAGTACGGGCCGCCGTACGAGTGGACCGTGTACGACTGCATGGACTCGATGCCGGGCGTGCCCAAGGTGTACTACAAGGGGAGGCAGGGGGACTTTTACGTGATGGTCATGGACATCCTGGGCCCCAGCCTGTGGGACGTGTGGAACAACCAGGGGCAGCAGATGCCCATCGAGATGGTGGCCTGCATCGCGGTGGAGGCGCTGGCCATCCTGGAGGCGCTGCACTCCAAGGGCTTTGTGCACGGGGACGTCAAGCCGGAGAACTTTCTGCTGGGGCCGCCCAACACCCCGCGCGCCAAGAGCCTGTACCTCGTGGACCTGGGGCTGGCCAGCCAGTGGCGGGACGACGTGTGCGGCGCGCACTCGGAGTACGACCAGCGCCCGGACGTGTTCCGCGGCACCGTGCGCTACGCGAGCGTGCACGCCCACCTGGGCCGCACCGCCAGCCGGCGCGACGACCTGGAGTCGCTGGCGTACACGCTGCTGTTCCTGCTCAAGGGGCGCCTGCCGTGGCAGGGCTACAACGCGGAGAACAAGGGCTACCTGGTGTGCAAGAAGAAGATGTCCAGCGGCGCCGAGGCGCTCACGCGCACCGCGCCGCCCGCCTTCAAGCTCTTCACCGAGTGCGTCATCAACACCAAGTTTGACGAGGAGCCCAAGTACGCGTTTTACCGCCGGCTGTTTGAGCCGCTGTGCGGCCCCACCGGCCTGTCGCGGCCCGTGCTCACCGAGTTTGCCTCGCGCCTGGCGCAGCTGAAGCACGTGCGCGGCGACAGCGAGGACGACGTCGAGGCGCTGACCGCCGCCGTGGACCGCACGGCGAAGAAGGTCCGCCTGGGCGTGCCGGCCACGCAGTGGATCACGGTCTACAACGCGCACAAGCCGATGAAGCAGCGGTACCACTACAACGTGGCCGCCACCCGCATCGAGCAGCACGTGAAGCGCGGCAGCGGCGACGGCCTGCACATCTCGTGCGTCGCGTGCTGCCAGGACCTGTGGGCGCTCATCCTGGACGCGGGCACCGGCTACACGCAGCAGGTGCACTTTCTCAGCATCTCCTTCCTGCCCAAGGAGTGGATCAAGGACCGCTGGGAGGAGGGCTACCACATCACCAGCATCGCAGGCTCCTCCACCGGCGCCAGCCTGGTCGTGATGTCCAAGGGGACCACGTACACGGAGCAGAGCTACAAGGTGTCGGACTTTTTCCCGTTCAAGTGGATCAACAAGAAGTGGAAGGAGGGCTTCCACGTGACGTGCATGGCCACCAGCGGCACCCGCTGGGCGGTGGTCGTCTCGCGCAACGCGCCCTTCACGGACCAGTGTGTGGAGCTGGACTTCCAGTACCCCAGCGAGGGCATCCACCGCCGCTGGGACGCCGGCTTCCGCATCACGTCGTGCGCCGCCACGCCCGACCAGTGCGCCTTTGTGATCAGCCTGCGCAAGCGGCGGCCGCCCGACGAGACGCAGGAGACGCTGCGCACCACCGACTTTCCCGTGGCGAGCATCAAGGACAAGTGGGCGCGCAACCTGTTCATCTCCGGGGTCGCGTACGGCCGGGCTGTGAGCTGAGCGCGCGGACAGGCGCGTGTGACGGCAGTGGCGGGCGGGCCGGCAAGCGAGGTCTGATGTGCCCCTGCTCGCTGTTGGCGACAGCGAGGCTGCCGGGAGGCGCTGGCGGTGTGCCGGCTGGTGGGCACATATGATGTATGGGCTCCATATATAAGGGCTACATTCGATGTGCATCCATCCGATCTGCAGCTGGGTTGCTACCGCTCCAGCTGTGCATGTAAGTGTACCTTTCGAAGTGAGTTATCTCTTGGCATTGGGAAGCTACCCATGGGGGATCATTGGCTGCTTGGGGGGGGGGGGGGGGGATGCCACAGCTACGGTCGATGCCTCACGTAGCGCTCAACGCAAGCAAACACGCAATGACGCTAGGTACAGCGCCATGTCCTGGTATATGTGCTCTTTTCGCGTTGCTTGTGCAGCCAGTCTCGCATTTCACACTGCATGCCGCTTTATTGCTGTTCAGTGTCCTGTAGTACAATTGGCTTCGAGATCAGGCGTTGCGGTCCCGGTTCCAGTGTTTCCGCTGACGGCATTCCTTTCGACAGAGCAGAGGGAAGCATCAAATTTTGCCGTGCAACAGTTGTGGTGCTCATTACCGAATCATCCAGGTTCATCCATCGGCAAGGATGTTTATTTTATGACTTCGGGCGGATTCGCGACTTGCAGGTGGCGCTTGGACTATTAGCCGGCACATTTGCTGATGGAATGTAGACCCCACTCGCACGCAGTATATTACAACGGAGTTTGTGTCATGTTGCTGTGAGCTGTGAGGGCTGCCCTCGCATACCGTGGTTGAGAGTTTTAAACTGACGCGAACTACACATGACTCCGTCCCGGTAGGCCGGTAAAGTCCGCGCATGGTCGTGTGGCACGATATCGGTGACTATCAGGTGAAGACCACCGACAGCCGGCCGGGTGGTAAACCGACCTCCACATCAAAGCACGCGCTGATATGACTGCCCGTCGCACGGCGGGTGGGACAATGGTGGGACGGTTTTGTGACACGTCGCTACAGCTAGGCCGTTCTGTACTGGCGGCGAGGGCTGGCTGACGAAGTTCTCGGCAGGTGCTACCGTGCCAGGACGACGGCAGGCGGCAGAGCTCCGCCACGAATAAAAAGGATAAAACCCTATACAGAGGCTTGAACAGCCCTAGATGGTCATTGGGGTATGGGGGAAACCCGCCTGCGGCTGTCCTTCCCTAGGTGGTCCTTCCAACGGGTACCCGTCCTGGCCTGGGCTGGTGCAGTGTTGACGAGGACGATCACTGGCACACCGCCCGCGCTGAGCCCACCTGCCTGGCGCCCTTTCAGCTGCCCGCCCCGGACCACTCCGGACGGCACAATAGCACCTCGCGCACGCGGCGTCCTTGCGGCACACGGGTACTGCTAAACCTGACCAGGTTACTACAGCGCTTCCCGCATAGCAGCGTCGTTGAGAGGCGCGCACCGACCGCGGAGTACCGTGGAGTCGGCTCTGCCCCGCGGCGATTCCCACCCGCACGCGGTGTGGAACAAAAACAGCACACAATAAGGCTGCGGCCCTCGTCACTCCTGCGCTGAAATCAGGAACAGGCTGCCACCTGGCCGCGGCCACGCCCTTGCCTGGGTTGAAATGAGCAACTGCGAGAACTTTCTGCTGCCAATCCTGGTGAGCCTGGTCGTTTCGCCAGGCCATGCTTCCGCGCCAGATAGAGTAGTGCACCCCAGTAAAAAGTCGACAGATTATGAAATAAATTATATTATATGATAAATAGTGCATTCCGCCTGTCTCTATGTCGTTCTATGCCAGGCCAACTCTCAGCCGCCAGTCCGGCCCCTAGCCACCGTGCTGTGCTCAGAGTACCCGTCCGCTGGGATGCGTGCAGGAGGTGGAGGCGCATCAGGTCCGCGAGATACTCAGAAGTGGGTCGCCTACTACTCGCGTCTACGGGGGGCGTGCCACACGTCAGAAAGTGCCGACTTGAATAGGCTACTCGCACTGATACGATGCCGCGCTGGCCTGCTGCGCCCAGGTGTACTGCACACCATCGTGTTCAACCGCGCACTCGGCTGCGTGAAGCCGGTCGACATCGAGTCGGAGCTCTTCGACATATCTTACGTACGTTCGCGAGCTCCACATAGCGCCGCAACAGGTGGAAAGGGCGCGCGGGGGGGCCGGTGGGGGGGGATGCGGGTGCCCCCCGCCGTCCTCCCAGCGTTGGGACAGCCGCCCTCCCATGGACACGGACACGCAGTGGCAGCAGCGTGGGGCGTCGTGTGCGACAGGCTCTGGGGGAGTGTCGCGGCCCGGTCGCAGGCCGCTGCTCACAGCTGGGGGTGCGCGGGCGCAGGTGCAATGCGGCGACGAGGTGGTGCGGCAGGCAATCGAGGAGAAGATCACGGCGTGCTGCTCGTGGCTGGAGCGCAACCCGGGGAAGGTCATGCAGGTGGGGGCGGGGGGGGGGGGGGGGGGGTGTAAGGGAGGATGGGGGGGGGGGGGGGGGGGGGGGGGGGCTGGTGTGGGGTGCTGGCTTGCCCGCTGAGGCGCCCGGTTGCCATGATGCCATCAGGTGAACTTCGCGTTTTATGAGAAGCGGCGCAAGCAGGCGTGGTTCGGGCGGCACGGGGAGCGCATGTACTGGGAGCAATGGTCCGACCTGGCGCCCCCGCCCATGCCCGCGCTCCCCCAATACCCGGCGGCAACCCCCCACAGCGCAGTGCGGCTCAATGCGGGCGCGCGTTGAAGCGGACAGTGGGGAAGAAGAGGGGGGGGGGTCTCGCGCCATCCTGGGCGCCTGTTGTGGCTGAGGTCCGCTGCCGGTGCGGCGCATGGCAGGTGCATCCCGCTGGCGCAGATTGCCCCCGCGGACTGCCCAGACAGTGCAGCCCCCATGGGTGAGTCACGCAGGGGAGGGGGACGGGGGAACAACCGTATTGCGCGCGCCCCCGCACTCACATAATGAAGAGCCGGCGAGGCCGCCCCACTCGCGCGCATCAATGCTCCCTTAATTCACGCCACGCGGTCCCCAACATTGCATGTCGAGGGTGGTGCTGACTGGGGTGGGCGGGTATGGCGGGCAGACGGCGGCGCGCGGCGCGACCGCAAGGCGGCCCTGGAGGCGGCGCTGGAGGACGCGCTCACGCTCATCCTGAGCATCGTCAACTCCAAGAGGGACCACATCCCGCCCGTGGTCACCCAGGACACCGTGACCTTCCCCTTTGAGATCTCCATTGAGGGGTGCGCCCCGTGCCGGGCGGCCCGCCGAGTCACATGCCGCGGCCCTGCTGACCGCCCGCTCAGCTATGTGCCCCGTGACCTGACAAGATGCGCGCGGGCACCTGAGCTGAGCGGACCCTCCCTGCCGCCGTCCCTCACCCCCCCCCCGCCCCTCCCCCGCCGTGGCTGCAGGAGCGAGAGCAGCTTTGACGCCGTCAAAAAGATGCTCCTGCAAACGACACCGCCCTCCATCCTCGGAGCATGACACCGCCCCGCTGGCGCCCTCCCTCCGCACGGCCGCCGGGGCAGTGTCCCCGCCGTGCCGTCTCCCTGCGCTGCACGTCATGCAAGCGTGCCCCATGCTTGCTTGCTGACACCCCTGCCTGCTGCTGCCGGGAGAGCGGGCAATCGGGCGACGAGGCGATCGGGCGACCGAATGGCACGAGGTCCGGGTCGCCGGCTCGATCGATGGGTGCGACTACTCGTCTGTATCTTTAAACTGTGTTGTAACGTTGGCTCGGCATAGGCACTGTAACATATATGACCCCGCTCCGCACGCGCCGCCCGAAGGCGCCTTCCCGCGCGAGGTCCGTGTGGGCTCGCCAACCAGCGCTTCTAGCCATCCAACCAGCCAGTCTGAGGTGCTCTTCTACGCGGCGACCTGCATGCACCCATCACCATTCAGCGGGACGGATCCAGGGGGCGTCCAGATTCCAATGGGAGGGGGGCTTCTCCGTGCCTGTGGTGGATCAGTGGGTGGGGTCAAAGGAGATCTGCTCCGCGCGCTCCGGGGGCGCGACGATCGCCCACAGCCGCTTGTACTGCGCCATCTCGCCGGGCCGCAGCTCCAAGCCGCGCAGCTCGCGGCCGTACTCCTGCACGTCCAGGAACAGCTGCATGCAGATCTTCTCCTGGTCCGACGCGGCGTCGCTGGCGGCATCCGGCGTGGCGCCCGGCTTGGCGCTGCGCCCCTTCTTCAGCCGCTTGAGCGAGTCCTCCGTCTTGCGCACCGTCACCAGCAGGTCGTCCACCATCTCCGCGTACGCCAGCGACACCGCCTCCGCGCACTGCGCCACCAGCTCGCCGCGCACGCCGGCGGACAGCCCCGCGGCCTCCCCGGACCCCAGGAACTGGCGCAGCGCCGTGAGCACACCTGTCGGCGGCCCATCATCCACACACCCGCGGCGCTCAGTCCCGCCGACCAGACGGCAGCAACGAAAAG
Source organism: Tetraselmis striata (assembly GCA_006384855.1). Lineage (NCBI taxonomy): Eukaryota > Viridiplantae > Chlorophyta > Chlorodendrophyceae > Chlorodendrales > Chlorodendraceae > Tetraselmis > Tetraselmis striata. The sequence continues at coordinate 17,129 of VCJN01000098.1, read as the reverse complement.
GAAGGGGAGAGGACGCGGGGGGAAGGACAAAAGGAGGGAAGCAGGCGGTGAGGTTTCTACGTGGAATAGTGTATCTGCTTGGAGAACATGCTAGCGCTTCTTTGGGGAGATCACTCCCGCACCCACACGCAATCGAGTGTACATTCCGCATAGTCGCTACTGAACACGTTGGTCATTCACAAGTGATTCTGTTTGATCTGCATGAGACCTTCAGCCCCGCCGGCCAGACAGCAGCAACGAAAAGGAAGGTGAAAAGGACGCGGGGCGGGGGACAAAAAAGGGAGGCAGGCGGTGGGGTGTCTACGTGGAATAGTATATCTGCCTCGAGAACATGAACATGCTAGCGCTTCTTTGGGGAGATCACTCCCGCACCCACGCACAATCGAGTGTACATTCCGCACCGACACTGAACACGTTGGTTATTCACAAATGATTCTGTTTGATCTGCATGAGACCTTCAGCCCCGCCGACCAGACAGCAGCAACGAAAAGGAAAGGGAGGAGGACGCGGGGGGAGGACAAAAGGAGGGAAGCAGGTGGTAAGGTTTCTACGTGGAGTAGTGTATCTGCCTCGAGAACATGCTAGCGCTTCTTTGGGGAGATCGCACCCGCACCCACGCACAATCGAGTGTACATTCCGCATAGTCGGCACTGAACACGTTGGTCATGCACACTTATTTCTGTTTGATCTGCGTGAGACCTTCAGCCCCGCCGGCCAGACGGCAGCAACGAAAAGGAAGGGGAGAAGGACGCGGGGGGGGGGGGGGGGGGGGGGAGGGCAAAAGGAGGGAAGCAGGCGGCAAGGTTTCTACGTGGAATAGTGTATGTGCCCGAGAACATGCTAGCGCTTCTTTGGGGAGATCACTCCCTCACCCACGCACAATCGAGTGTTCATTCCGCAGAGTCGCTACGGAACACGTTGGTTATTCACACTTACTTCTGGTTGATCTGCATGAGACCTTTGGTAGCCTGGTAAGGGATGGAGAGTGGCGTCACTGGAGCTGCAGCTGGTTGCAGGTCATCGCGGCAGCCCACAAGAATGCATGGACAGATAAGCCCTGCCGCGGGGCGGAGTCGAGAACGGGTTCTACCAGTACCGGGATGGCGGACGTTTGGGGGTGCCAACGGCCTTGACGCTTACTGTTTGTCAAAGGATGTGCCGAATGACCGGAACGCGCCATGACTTATATGAACGCACGCATGCGCGCTTTTTAGTATATTCAGTGTGGTTGGGGGGGGGGGGGGAGGGGGGGGGGATTCCTCGGTTCAGAGCGCGGCCGGAGAGTGGCGTATTCGCGGCGGGGCATGGGCGGGTGGCTCCACTCACTGGCCACGTAGTGCGACGGGCGCGTGGGCATCGGCCGCCGCGTGGCGCGGTACGTGGCGGTGATGCCGCGCAGCTGCTTGAGCACCTGGACGCAGCGGTCCGCCAGCACCTTGGCGACGCCGTTGGTGAGGGGGGCTCCAAGCGCGGCGATCTCGCCCGTGCGGTGCTGCACCGCGCCCAGCACGGCCTGCAGCGCCTGCGGGCAAGGGAGTCCAGGTGATCAGACGAGAGGCGACTGAGCGTGCCAACCCCATGAAGAAAGGCACCCGCGTGTGAGAGGTGCACCTGCTTTGCGGGTGGCTGTCGTTACTCTAACACTGGGGGGGGGGGGGGGGGGGGGGATCTACAGCCGGTCGGGTACCTGTGACCTGGTGGTGGAGATGGTGGTGGAGATATTGATGATGATGGAGATGGTGATGGCAGTGGTGGTTATGGTGCTGATGATAATGATAGCAATGATGGTGATGACAATTGTGATGGTGATGGAGATGATGGTGGTGGTTATGGTAATGATGGTGATCATCGTGGTGGTGGTTACGGTAATAGTGGTGATGATGGTGATGGAGATGGTGGTGATGGCAATGATGATGATGACAGTGGTGATGAAGTTCATGATGGTAGTGGTGGTGATGGATACTTTGGTGATAGTGATAGCGGTGGTGATGGTGATGATAATTAATGCGATGATGATGGCAGTGATGGTGATGGTGGTGGTGGTGATGGTGATGATGGTGATGGCGGTGATGGTGATGTTGGCAGTGATGGTGATAATGGTGGTGGTGATGGTGATAGCGATGGTCGTGGTGACGATAATGGTGATGGCGTTGATGGTGATGATGGTCGTAGTGGTGGTGGTAGTGGTGACAGTGACAGTTATGATGGTCGTGATGATGGTGACGTGACGATGGTGATGGTGGTGATGGCAGGATGGCGTGCACTTTACTTTCTGCCCTGGCACCGGATGTCTGGCAGGCGGACGCACCTGCGGCTCCATGGACTGCAGCCGGGTGCGCACGACCTCGGTGAACTCCGCGGAGATGTGCTCAACAAGAGTGCTGACGTCGCTGCGCAGCAGCGCCATCTGCTCCGGCCCCAACTTGGCCGCCCACTCAAAGCACAGGTTCTCCGCTGGCCGGTGAGGCACCCCGGGGGAGGGGGGATGGGGAGGGGGGGAGCATGCGCAGGGATCAGTGTAGGTAGCGGCAAAGGAGACCGGCTCGCTCGCATCGGCGCCGGCTGCCGACACTCCAAGGAGAGACAACTTGCATTCCGACGGTGTGACTCGCTGCTTCGGGTGGGCGGCGGAGGCGCACCCTTTGCCGGCGCGGCCTTCCCCCCGGAGGCGTGCGCCTCGCGGAGCTTGAGCCCCATGCTGAGCCAGTAGTGGAAGCGGCCCAGCAGCTGCAGGGTCAGGCGGACAAAGCGCTCCGCCAGCGCGTCCACGTACACCTGCAGGCAGACGGGAGGGCGGGGATCATCAGCCTGTCAGACCGTGCGTCGGGTCGCGCATGCGGGGGGCAGCCGCAGGTAGGGGCGCCCCCAGGGGCGGACCATCGCATACCGCACACTTAAAGACAGTCCACGGGGCCAAAAAATAATGAATTGTGATGCACCTTCGCGTCATTGGTATATTCGTGATGTATTCTGATCTATTTTTGTTGAGCATGAGGCGCTCGCAGGTGTCATAATAACGTGAGCTAGTGAGCGGAATGGGGGCCGGCCGGGGGGAGGGGGGCACCTCCGAGCTGAGACACCAGTGCAGCGATGACCACAAGGAGGCGGCGGCCGCGGTGTGGAGCCCGGCCGGCTGCTTCTCGCCTGGGTCCGCCAGCTGCAGGTCTGTGCACGTCAGCACCGTGTCCATCTTGCCGGCGATGTCCTGCAGCAAGGGGGGGGGGGGGGGGGGGGCGTCCTGTTAGAGAGCTCGCATCGGCGATGCTGCTGCGGGGTGTGCCATCATGTACCCAATGCCCTACATCGGGAGCTGAAGAATCCCTCCCCCCCCCCCCCCCCCCCCCTTTTCAGGTTCAGGATGTAGGGTTCTGTTTAAACCCTTGAAACCCTGCCCTTGGGGCGGGCGGGCTTGCCTGGAATCTCAGGGAGAAGTAGACGCTGAGGTTCCACCTCTTCATGAAGCTCGTGTACTCTGCACACCCCCGGAAGGCCTCCACGCTGGCCAGGCTCCGGCAGTAACCTTCCAAGCCCTGCGTCATGCGGTATGCGCAGCATGAGGGGTGGCCAGAGGGGCGGCTCCAACCAGGGTTTGGGGACTTTATTTTGGGGGGTGGATGGGTGGGGGGTGCGGCCTGCCTCTAGGAACTTCATGGACGCGTGGTAGTTGGCGAGGAAGGCGGCGGGGACTCCGGGGGAGAACGCGCGCGAGAGGTGCTTGGCCAGCGCGGCGTGCACCTCCTTCAGGACCGAGTTCCCCAGGAAGTTGAACGAGTGCAGCCCCGACTGCGGGTTCAGCGCGATGTCCAGCAGGTAGCCGCAGCCCGACTCCAGCTCCTCGCGCAGCGCGGCAAACACGGACGCCAGCGTGTCGGCGCCTGCGAGCAAGGGATGCGGCGGCCTGACTTTGTCAGCACTCTGCTCGCAAGCAGGGCTATGTCGGTCCCGCGGTGATAGGCGCCGGGGATACGCGCGGGGGGGGGGGGGGGGGGGGGCTAGCGAGTGCCGAACGGTGCTCTCGATGCCATAATTGGACTTTGGGGGAGGGGCGGGGGGTCCCGCTCGGCTTGGTGGTTTGCCCGAGTACATAGGAAAGTGAGGCAGTTTTCGGGGACGCGGCTGTCGTAAGCGGAGCACCGAGCGATGTGGAGGTGGCAGGAGAGCCGTGGTGGTGCCGTGGGAGATGTCCCAGGACATGAGCGCGGGCGGCGTGAGCATCGCATCGGCATGGTGCCGGGAGCCAAAGGGGGCAAAGAGCAGCGTTGGCCGTGCCGCGGTGCGTTGTTCCGTGCCGCGGAATGGGACCGGCGTTAGTTAGTGGGCCGCTGTACAAAGTCAACCAAGCGCGCATTCCTTGGTGCGAGCTGTGAGGTTTTGCGGCTTGGAGGTGGTGGCTCCCTCGGTTGGGGAGGCCGTCTGATGTGGCGGAGGGTGCACCCAGGCCCAGGGGGGGGGGGGGGGGGGGGGGGGCGCGCACCCTGGCGCGGTCCGGTGCTGGAGTGCGCGGCCACGACGCGGGCCACCAGCGGGGCGACCAGGCCCGCCGCCACGGCCGCCTCCGCGCCGGCGCTGTTGCCCAGCGAGGAGTACGCGTGCAGGCAGTGGAAGAGGGAGGAGTTGCTCCGCGCCTGGGTGTTGGGGTGTCAGGGTTTGCGGCACCGCCAGCCCTGTAAGCAATCACCCCCTCCCCCCCCCTCTCTCCTCAGCCTCCCCGCCTCTGAGCTAGGGCTCCCAGGAAGTGCCCTTGGCAGGTATTCAGTCAAGGCGGAACCTAATTTGGTGAATTTCGGCTGAATTCATCGAATGATCTCTGAATTCATGGCCTGAGTTTCAAGTAATCCGCCTTTAAAAACACAAGCCCCCCAAACATGCATAATCGTGACGCAGGACAGGTAGGCCGCTGCACTTCCAGGTGGCCGGAATCGGGCAAAATTCAAGTCTGTTTGAGTTCATCATGAATTCAGACTGGAATTCACGAGTTCAGGGCATTATGGAAGGCCGTCCGCCCGCACCGGACTGAATCCAGTCGAGCCATCCGGCGGCTGGGGCAACACGGCGTGCAGATCCCTCCACACGACTCTGATCCCTCCCCCCCAAAACACATACACATCCTGCCCCTTGCCGCACCAGCTGCATCGCGCCATGCAAGTCAGAGCAGAGCGGCGACTGCGGGTTCGGGTGCGGGTGCGGGAGGCGCATAATCCTCACCTGCAGGGCTCCGTCCAGCGCGCTCTGCAGGTGGCCGTTCAGCTGCTGGCAGTACTTCTCTGCGCGGGGCTGCATCTGCTGGATGAAGGGCAGGTCCTGATGCGCGAGGGGGCGGGGGGGGGGGGGGGGGGGGGGTCAGTTGAGCCTGAACTGAATGCGATTGGATGCGTTTTATTCCGGTGCCTCCAGTGTGAATTCAGCCGGGCATGAAGAGCCCCAACACAACCACTCGTACAGCGCAGCAGGAACTGTTGCAATGACAAACGCATCCGAAGTCAGCCTGACATGGGGACTCGGGGGCGGAGCTGCGGGCACATCAGCGGCGCCCTAGCCTCCGCCCCACGGCGCGCGCTGTCGCACCTTCCCCTTGTTGCAGTAAAAGTTGAGCCGCGACACCTCGCTCGCCACGCGCTCCAGCAGCCGCGCGCGCGAGTCCAGGTCGGCGCCCGTCAGCGGCGACGCGCCCGCCTCCACCTCCACCAGCAGCTTCTCCACCTTGCTCGCCACATGCGCGGTGTCCTGCCGGCGAGGTGGCTGCCCCGTCAGCGCCCCGCTCGCCACCGCCTGCCCCCCCTGACTGTAACGGTGACGGTGACGATGACAGTGACAGTGACGATGACGGGATGGGGTGGGGTGGGGTGGGGTGGGGTGGGGTGGGGTGGGGTGGGGTGGGATGGGGTGGGAAGGGATGGGATGGGATGGGATGGGATGGGATGGGATGGGATGGGGTGGGGTGGGGTGGGAAGGGATGGGCTGGGCTGGGATGGGATGGGGTGGGGTGGGATGGGGTGGGAAGGGATGGGATGGGATGGGGTGGGGTGGGATGGGATGGGATGGGGTGGGGTGAGGTGGGATGGGATGGGATGGGATGGGATGGGATGGGATGGGGTGGGGTGGGGTGGGGTGGGGTGGGGTAGGGTGGGATGGGATGGGGTGGGGTGGGATGGGATGGGGTGGGGTGGGATGGGATGGGATGGGGTGGGGTGAGGTGGGATGGGATGGGATGGGATGGGATGGGATGGGATGGGATGGGATGGGGTGGGGTGGGATGGGATGGGATGGGGTGGGGTAAGGTGGGATGGGATGGGATGGGATGGGATGGGATGGGATGGGATGGGATGGGGTGGGGTGGGGTGGGGTGGGGTGGGATGGGGTGGGAAGGGATGGGATGGGATGGGATGGGATGGGATGGGATGGGATGGGGTGGGGTGGGGTGGGAAGGGATGGGCTGGGCTGGGATGGGATGGGGTGGGGTGGGATGGGGTGGGAAGGGATGGGATGGGATGGGGTGGGGTGGGATGGGATGGGATGGGATGGGATGGGATGGGATGGGGTGGGATGGGATGGGATGGGATGGGATGGGATGGGATGGGATGGGATGGGATGGGGTGGGGTGGGGTGGGGTGGGGTGGGGTAGGGTGGGATGGGATGGGGTGGGGTGGGATGGGATGGGGTGGGGTGGGATGGGATGGGATGGGGTGGGGTGAGGTGGGATGGGATGGGATGGGATGGGATGGGATGGGATGGGATGGGATGGGGTGGGGTGGGATGGGATGGGATGGGGTGGGGTAAGGTGGGATGGGATGGGATGGGATGGGATAAGATGGGATGGGATGGGATGGGATGGGATGGGATGGGGTGGGGTGGGATGGGATGGGATGGGGTGGGGTGAGGTGGGATGGGATGGGATGGGATGGGATGGGATGGGATGGGATGGGATGGGATGGGGTGGGGTGGGGTGGGTGGGGTGGGTAGGGTGGGATGGGATGGGGTGGGGTGGGATGGGATGGGGTGGGGTGGGATGGGATGGGATGGGGTGGGGTGGGGTGGGATGGGATGGGATGGGGTGGGGTGAGGTGGGATGGGATGGGATGGGATGGGATGGGATGGGGTGGGATGGGATGGGATGGGATGGGATGGGATGGATGGGATGGGATGGGGTGGGGTGGGATGGGATGGGGTGGGGTGGGATGGGATGGGATGGGGTGGGGTGAGGTGGGATGGGATGGGATGGGATGGGATGGGATGGGATGGGATGGGATGGGGTGGGGTGGGATGGGATGGGATGGGGTGGGGTAAGGTGGGATGGGATGGGATGGGATGGGATAAGATGGGATGGGATGGGATGGGATGGGATGGGATGGGGTGGGGTGGGATGGGATGGGATGGGGTGGGGTGAGGTGGGATGGGATGGGATGGGATGGGATGGGATGGGATGGGATGGGATGGGATGGGATGGGGTGGGGTGGGGTGGGGTGGGGTGGGGTAGGGTGGGATGGGATGGGGTGGGGTGGGATGGGATGGGGTGGGGTGGGATGGGATGGGATGGGGTGGGGTGGGGTGGGATGGGATGGGATGGGGTGGGGTGAGGTGGGATGGGATGGGATGGGGTGGGGTGGGATGGGATGGGATGGGATGGGGTGGGGTGGGATGGGATGGGATGGGGTGGGGTGAGGTGGGATGGGATGGGATGGGATGGGATAAGATGGGATGGGATGGGATGGGATGGGATGGGATGGGATGGGATGGGATGGGGTGGGGTGGGATGGGATGGGATGGGGTGGGGTGAGGTGGGATGGGATGGGATGGGATGGGATGGGATGGGATGGGGTGGGGTGGGATGGGATGGGATGGGGTGGGGTGAGGTGGGATGGGATGGGATGGGATGGGATAAGATGGGATGGGATGGGATGGGATGGGATGGGATGGGATGGGGTGGGGTGGGATGGGATGGGATGGGGTGGGGTGAGGTGGGATGGGATGGGATGGGATGGGATGGGATGGGATGGGATGGGATGGGATGGGATGGGATGGGATGGGATGGGATGGGATGGGATGGGATGGGATGGGATGGGATGGGATGGGATGGGATGGGATGGGATGGGATGGGATGGGGTGGGGTGGGATGGGATGGGATGGGGTGGGGTGAGGCGGGATGGGATGGGATGGGATGGGATAAGATGGGATGGGATGGGATGGGATGGGATGGGGTGCCGCGCTGACAGGCTGGCGCCCCCGACCCCGTCCGGATCCCCGACCGGCCACCCCGGGAGGCCACCTGCATGAGGTCCAGCACGTCCCGCGCGGCCGCCACGTCAGTCCGGCGCTTCAGGCGCTCGTTCAGCTCGTTCATCTCGCCCTGCACCGCCGCCTGCACCGCCTCAAGCTTGCCCTGCGCCCATGGGCCCCGGGGGGGGGGGGGGGGGGGCGTAGGGTCAAGCAGCGCCCGGGGCCGCCCAGCCCGGGGCGCCGCACGGGCAGCCGGTCGCGGGCGCACCCGGAGCTCGAGGAGGGGCCGCTTCATGCGCAGCACCGCGCCGTCCACGTCGACCAGCTTGGTGCTGAGGCTGACAAAGTCATTGTAGTCCTCGTTGATGACCTCCACCAGGCGGTTCTTCAGGAAGGCCAGGTGCCGGTCCAGCTCCTGGTGCAGCGTGTCCAGCGGGACCTGCGTGTGCGTGCGCATGCGGCGCGCCCCTTGCGCCCTTCAGCGCACTCGCTGCCAGCACCCCACATACCGGCCTTCAGGGCCTGTGGCTCTGTTTGAAACTGCGTGCCCTTCAAACTGAAGGGTTGCCACGGGCTGCAGCAGCTCGCTGAAAAGCTGGCAAGCGCTGCTGTGCGCGCGAGAGGATGGGGGCGCAGGGCTTTTTTTCCCCGTGTAACCAACCCCCTCGCCATGGGGCAGGGGGGGCAACCGGGGGCTGCAAAGGGGGGATGGCAAGGCGGGGATGGCAGGGGTGATCAAACAGGGAGTAGAGGGGGAGGATAAGACGGGGGCTTTACAATGAAAATGTGCGTGTGTGGAAGGAGGAGGGAGGGAGGAGGGGGGGGGGGGGGGGCGCACGTATCGGCGCAGCTCAGCGACATACGAGTCCGCGTCAAAGTCGGGCTCCAGGAAGTGGTCCGCCTTGAACCAGCCCGCCAGCCCGCCGCCCGCCGCGTCCGTCTCCCCCGGATCCGCGCCCTCGGCGCCCATGCGCGCCGCGTCCGGCGCCTGCCGCTCCGCCTCCGCGCCGATCATGGCTGGTCAACCCACCCGCCTGGTTGCTGGGCGGTCGGCCCGGCGTGCCTGGGAAACGCTAGGACAGCGTCCAGCCGTGGAGGCTCACGGATGTCTGAGAGAGAACGAAGCCTGCAGGGGGCTCGCAAATCGCCGGTCAGGTACCCCTAGCAGCGACCTTTGCGGGTGCCCGACTCCGAGAGCCCTGCTCTGCCGCTGCTGATGGGTGGCTTGTTTGACACTGTCACAGATTTCGGCCCGTTTGCACTGCAGATCGCCAGCCTCGCATCCTCGGTGGGCGCGGTGCGGTCGTCGCTGCTGGCTTGAGGCGGTACATGTACCCGAGGCTTTGCGTTTAGGGCGTATAGGTTTCATTTAGGGCTGGTCGCATATATATAGGGCTGGTGGCAAACCCGATAACCGCGACTACAGCGCGTCCGATAATAAACAGCCCACGTGGCGCGCAGCCGCCGCGCGCGGATACCTACCGCCATCACATCGGATAACGAGCGCAGCAGCAGCCAATCTTCGCCGCATTCGTCCTGAAGCCACCCACCGCGTCAGCTGCACACGCACACTCGCGACACTCTTCTACCATCGGGACCTTGGCCTCAAGGTATCGCACCCCCGCACCAGAGATATACCTTCGGCTCGCGACCGCTTCCGTCGCGACAGCTTGCCACGGCTGCTTCGCTACCGACGATGCGGAACGCCCCGCTGAGAAAACATGAGCCGAATTCCTTTCGCACTCGCGTGGAACGGACCACCCAGACAGCCGCCCGGCCCGTGCCGGCCTACACTCAGCACGCACGGATCACCTCGCTGGACCTGTCTTGAAATGGAATTATCACCCAACGCTGGCGCGCGTGCACGTGGCTGCAGTACAACGCGGGCCGGCCGCGACGGTCTCCCCCGTCCAGACAGCTATGCGCCGGGGATGCTGCGGAGTGGCCCGCTCACTGACTGGCTGCCCACGTGGCTGCCCCCCCCCGTTCCTGCAGGGTCGCCATGATGGCCATCAACCACGCCCCGATGCATTGCCGCTCCGCGGTGGCGCAGCGACCCCGCCGTGCAGGTAGGCAGTCAGCGGGCTCGCCGCTGAGAGCGCACTCCCAAATAGCGGAGCCGGTGTGGCCACGGCGTTCGCTGCGTGCTGAAGTGCCTCGGGACAGCCGGGCTGAGAGCCTATGCCGCCATGGCCGGGCAGAGTGCAGTTTGTCGCTGCGGGGCCATGTGCCGCACGAGGCGGTGGCAGAGTTGTGCATTTCTGAGGGGGGGCGGGCGGGCAGATGGGGGGATGTATGTACAGTGGGGCGGTATGGTGGGAGCAGGCAAGCGCAGAATCGGTGTAGCCGTCATGCACATTCCTGCAGTGGGCATGGCTGAAACATGCTCACAATATGGCTGCATCCCTCCTCGCTGCCGCTCTCTATTACGCCCACTCCAACCATCGGCGTCGGCCTGCCGCTGATGCTGTGTGTGTGTCTGTTCCTGCACGGGACAGTTCTGACGGTACGGATGGCGGCCACCCCTCCCAAAGGCCCTCTGGGCCGCTGGGCCGCGCCGGCACAGAAAGGTGGGCAGCCGCCCTCGCGCCCTGCCTGCCTGCGTTCATCCGGCTGGGAAGGCGCCCGGGGGGGGGGGGGGGGGGGGGGGGGGGGGAGGGGATCTGATCCGTCTGGGTTGTTGGGCGCCTGCGCAGGCATCCGCCGCCCCAGGACGCTCTCCTCCCCGCCGCCGCCTGAGGACCAGTGGGCTGCACCTGGCTTTGACCCCCTCGGGCTGGGCAAGAACGGCGCCAGCAACAGCGTGGCGGCGCAGGCGGGCCGGAGTTTGCTGCCCCCCAACCCCCTCTCTTCCCCCCCCCCCCCCCCCCCCCCCCCCCAACTCCCTCATTCCCGGTTGCCTGACATCCCCTCCCCTCCCGTCATCCAGCACCCACCTTGACAAGCCACACACAAGCCATCACCCCCTGGCCACCCTGCTGTGAACATGGCATCATTGCCGCGGCTACCTATCGGGTCGGTCGACATCCAGTGTGGTTTCGCGAGTGCGGCATGCCGTCAAGCACAGAAGCGAATGCAGGCGTCCACTTTATGCATGCAATGTCGTTGGCACGGGAGCTAACCTGCCCCATCCCGGCACCGCGCCTGCAGACCCGCTGATCAGGAGCACTGACGAGTCTCTGGGGGGCGGCTTCTTCAAGGGCCCCGTGGGCAAGATGTTCCTCATCCTGGTGACCCCCCCCCCCCCCCCCCCCCCCTCCCCGGGGGGTGGCCGACCGCATCCCATGCATATCCACATCATCCCACTTGGCCCTCCGCTCTCCCTGTCAAAGCCCAGCTTCGGCCTGTCCCGCAGCTGCTTACCTGCGCTGCGGCTCGTGTTGCTGTGCCAGAGCCTCGTGGTGGTGTCCCGAGTGGGCGTGTATGTGCGGCTGCCGGGAGTGGATGTGGACGCGTTCGCGCAGAGCATGCAGAGCGGCGGCCTCCTGCAGTACGTGGATGCGCTGTCGGGAGGCTCCATCTCCAAGGTCGGCATCTTCTCTCTGGGTACGGAAACGTCGGCCCCCCTTGCCGTCGTCCTGGCGGACATGCGCCCTCCCGTCGCCTCAGTCTGGCTTTCATGTATGACTGTGCGCCGGTGGCATGATCAGCGTGCGCACTGCGCTGACGGGCACCGATGGCGTGGCGCTCGTGTGCGGCAGGCATCGTGCCATACATCAACGCCTCCATCATCCTGCAGCTGCTGGCCACCACCTACCCGTCCCTCAAGAAGCTGCAGCGCGAGGAGGGCAAGGCCGGCAAGGACAAGTACGAGCAGTACCAGAAGTACCGTAAGCCCCCGCGCCCCGTCCAACCCGTCGCCCCCTCTTCCCTGCCTCCGTGCGCATGAGCGAAGACCGACATCCCTGACATGCGGCCTGACATCCCGTGCCCTCCGCCGTTCTGCAGTGGCGCTGGTCTTTGCGCTCGCGCAGTCCATCGGCCAGCTCACCTACATCCGGCCCTTCGTGACGGAGTTCAGCCCCGTCTGGTTTGCGGAGGGCGTCTTCCTGCTGACGGGCGGCGCCATGGCGCTGGTCTACATCGCCGAGACCATCTCCAAGCTCAAGCTGGGCAACGGCACCTCCATCCTCATCTTCGCCTCCATCGCTTCCTCGGTGCCCTCCAGCATCGGTGCCGCCATCCAGCAGAGCGCCGAGAGTGACTCCATCGGCACCGCCAACCTGGTGGGCTGCGCCCCCCCCCCCCATCCCCCCCCCCCCCCCCCCCACTCCATGCGCCTCGTGGATCCCCCTCCCCCCCGCCCCGACAGCTGAGCTGAGAACTCGTGTGCTCCTCGCTGCCGCGCTCCGCAGGTGACGTACGCCATCGCCTTCACGCTGACCACGCTGGGCATTGTGTACGTGCAAGAGGCGGAGCGGCGCATCCCCATCAACTACGCCTCGCGCTTCAAGGCCGGGAGCCTGGCGCAGCAGTCGTACCTGCCCTTCAAGGTCCGGGCCCCGCCCCATAGCGCGCACCGGCCCGCAACAGTGCTGTGTTCCCCTCTTTGGTACTCTTGCGCAGCAAATGTTGATTGCTGCGTCAGTTCTGCAGTCCCCTCCCCCCCCTTCTCGTCTATGCCTACCATTATCTATTAGGGGGTGACGTGGACGGTGGCATTGAATGTATTGTTCTGAGCTTAAGGAATTGCATTCAATGTGTTGCGGTACTCCGCACCGCTGCGCCGTCTCTTTTCCAAATGCCTGTGTGCGGTGACGCGGAACTGCACCCACCTGAGCCATACGCGCGAGTTGGCACTGCGCCCTTCTGTTGAGCCTGCATTTTCCCGCCCAACGGGCCGCGGTCCTTCCTTACCCCTTACTTTGCTACTGCGGCTGCCGACGCTGCGGACACTCACCTGCCCTACCCGTACCTGCCACCGGTCACATATAGGCGAACCACTGGCGCAGCGCTCTTTTCGTGCGTTCTCTCATACAGGCGCCGACTCGCCTATTCGGACGCATGTGATAAGTCTCAGATGGGGCGTGCATGCATCCTGTAACAACATCCCCAACAGGTCCGCCATTATTTCGTTTGGACTTGAGCTTTGGCAGGGTAGGGCATGCTTATCATCCGCAGTGTTCTTATTACCATGCCAGCGCTCGGAGGTTGCATAGACTGTTGGAGGCCCGTGGTATAACGGTTGTTGTGGATACACCGACGCCTTGGGTGCCTGATATGCCTCGGCAGCAACCCTTCTACTCCATCCTCGGCCCCCCTCCCCCTCTCTCTCGGCCTCTCCCCCTGCCCCTCTCTTGTTTGCGCCCGTTGGTGCTGACGCGGCACGATGCGAGCGCAGGTGAACGCCGCGGGCGTGATGCCTGTCATCTTTGCCACCACCCTTATGTCGCTCCCCTCCGGCGTCGCGCGCTTCACGGACCTCGAGTTCATGGAGAACCTCGCGGGCCTGCTCTACCCCTCCTCGCCCGTCTACCTGCCCACCTACGTCGCGCTCATCGTTTTCTTCAACTACTACTACACCTTCCTGCAGCTGGACCCCAAGGACGTCTCGGACCAGCTGCGGAAGCAGGTCCGTGCGGGCCCCCTCCACGTGCCCGTGTTGACGCTGGCGAACCTTGCGCGTGGATACGAACTGATTCTGACACCCATGCGCATGCCCCCCTCCCCCAGGGTGCTTCCATCCCCAACGTCCGCCCCGGACGCTCCACGGCAGAGTACATCACCGGGTAAGTGCTCGAAATCAATATAATTCAAAAGCCATGTCTGCGTAGGTGCATCCTTGGAGTGGCCTCGGCATCCTTTGGAGAAAATGGCACATCAATCCTTTTTACGATTCCGAGGATGTTTAAGGTGTCGCACGTTTACGAGTACAAAATTAACGAATACTAGACGAATATATATACAACCCGCCATACAAAAAACGAGAGACGACAAACTATTCGTTTCGTCAACCAAACCCTGAACTATAAAAACTCCGGCCATGTCGCCCCCTCGGCCCGCCACCTGAGGGTGCCCTCCCGAGAAAGGGACACATCGGAGTCGGCATCTCCGCCAGAGGGCAAATAGGTGACAGTACCGGGATTGTCAACGGTACTGTCTCGGCGAGTATTCGGTATGCCACCTGCCGCTGTGCGGTACCCGCAGCGTAACAGCCAAATCCCGTGTGCATTATTCCGGCACCTGACAATTTGCTCGAACAATCGAATAGGAATGCTGTGGGGAGACAGTTGCGATATTGGTCACGAAACAAGGGAAGATGTGTTCTCAGCTTTCTGGGGTATGGTAGGGTTTGGTGTCATGGTTTTAGGGTACAAACTAGTATAGAGGTATAGACCCTGACCTAAGAGCCTTAGGTGTTGTGAGAATGCTGGTGTTTGTGTTGGTGATAATGTCGGCCTTAGATGTTGATGATAATATGGGTGATACCGATGTTGATGATGATGACCGAGACCTCGGGAACTGGTTTCATGGGCCAACTACCAGTCTGCGCTGCGACGTTGCTGACGTTCCGTGCGGGTTGCTCGTGGACTCCCAGCATCCTGAGCCGCATGTCGGTGCTGGGCTCGGTCTTCCTCGGCGTCCTCGCAGCCGCCCCGACCGGCGTGGAGGCCATCACCCACCTCACCGCCTTCCGCGGCTTTGCCGGCACCTCGGTGCTCATCATGGTGGGCGTGGCGCAGGACACCGCGCGCAAGGTGGGGACCCCCGTCCCTGTCGCGCTTCTCCGCTCTGTCCTGCGGCCACCGCTTCCCCATGCCGTACATATGTGTCGTTGCGGCACGACCGGCGGCTCCGAGGCTGCAAGAGAGTCGCGATAGCATGCAGTGCGCCCTGAGCACCTTTTCTCTCTCTCACTCGACCCGCCCTGTTTGGCGTCACCTCGCTGCCCCCCGCAGTTCCGCGCCGAGAAAGCCATGCAGAAGTACAACGACGTGGGGCAGAGCTACGACAACCTGTAGACGCCGTGCCGGCCGACGCCGAGGCGCCGAAGGGGCGGCCAGCTGCTCCATGCATGCTCATGGGCCCCCCACTCCCCCCCCACTCCCCCCCTTTCTAAAGTAACATCGCAACCAAATGCATGGCCTTGGCAGCAATCACCATCGCCGCTCGCCCTCTAGCACGTGCACAGCGGCCATGCCAAAGAGGCCGGCGCGGTCTTCAGTCATGCGGCCGCGTCGCACTGCAGCAGCATCGTTGGGAGGGCGGCGTCGTTGGGAGTACTACGCTGGCCATGCATCTGCAGCAGCATGCAGACATGGCGTTCCTCTGTTGTGTTTTGGCCCGCGGCCGGCCCCCCTGTTGCCTGAGGAGCGGTCCGCCATGCATGCATGCATGCGGTGCTCTCCTACGAGCCGTACTCGTAGTGCCCGAGTCTGCCTCCCCCGGCGCATGGCGATGGGGCATGATTGCTTTTTCCGCCCCCGGGGACAGGACTGGCATCAGTGAGGCTTTTGCCGCGTCTCTACGGCGCCCTATCAACGACGAACCATATGGGCAGCAATCAAGTTCCCCGGCAAGCCCTGGGCAGGCGGCGCTCCGTTACAAATCTGAACTTTGTGACAACTTTATTCCTGCCAGTCTTCCACCTTCACAGGCCAGCTGTCTCACGGCCCGGATGCATGCAACCCACAAAGGGTCGGCCGCAGCCCGTGGCGTGCACGCAGCCCTCTGAAGGCCAGACGGACCCTGTGCGGGTGGGTCAGGGGCGGGCCCTTCCCTGATGCTGGGGAAGACAGCTTGTCAAGAGAAAGGGCCTGATTCAGTGGTGTCCTATCTCAGCTTCAATATCGTATAAGGGGTGCTACTGCCGCGTCTGCATCCAGTCCAGCATCTGCTCCGCTGCCGCGAAGGCCGTGGAGAAGCAGCCCGTCAGCAGGTAGCCCCCCGTGGGCGCCTCCCAGTCCAGCATCTCCCCCGCCACAAACACCCCCTGCGCGGAAGGGCGGCACGGCTACTCAGCACGCCCCCACGCCATGCCGGTACAGGGCTAAACCCTAAAACCCAACCCTAAATCCCTAAATCCTCGCCAGGGCAAGCTGCTTGGTGGGGATTTTAGGGTTTTAAACGTTTTAGGGTTTCAGAGTCAGGTGCGGCATCGGGCGGGAGCAGGAGCGCTGCCCCGGGAGCGGCCCGCACCGGGAGGGCCTCCAGCATCAAGGAGGGGGCGCCCCGGGTCCCGGCAGCCGACGGCGCCGCGCTCGCAAAGCTCCGGGCGGAGACGCCGCCCGAGGTGGAGATGGCGTCCGCCCAGCCCTGGTGGGGCCCCAGCGCCAGGGGGACCCGCTTGATGGCCGCAGCCAGGAGGGCGCCGTCCCTGCGGAGCACCCCGCACCGCACCGCATCGCTTACACATCGCAGCGAGGCGGGCGTTGATGTTCCTGCCATGCCGGACACACACCGCTACTCTGCTGTATGGACTACCGCCGCGAGGCTCCAAACAACAATGAATAGGGCTGCTGTATCTACCGCCCCTGCAGCCGGTAATTATCCCCGAGTCGCAAAGTTGATTAGTCAGCGGTTGTTGATACAGAGCTGTTTAGGAACCCCGCCCCCCCGCCCCCCCCCCCACCCCCCCTTCCCCCCCAAATGTCCGAAATGTGGCGACAAACCGCAGCTGTTGGTGAGTTGGAGCAAAAAGTCGTGGCTCAATACACCCCACAATCACTGTTTGTGGCGAGTGTATAGAGTCCCTGATAAGTCGTCCAGCAATAACTCGTCGCTGATTGTTTATATGGTAACAACTACTACAATAATAACAACTTATACTAATACTGATCAAACTACTATAAATACAAAGTAACAATAACAGCAATAATAATAATGGTAATGATGATAATACTAGCAACTACCGCACTTGGTTTGTGTCCGGTTACTAACTTTGCCGTCACTGACCGGTATTCACCCCCCCTCCA
>VCJN01000097.1:0-55364 GCA_006384855.1 Tetraselmis striata | reverse complement strand
TTACGTATGTATATACATACAATGGAACGTAGGACCTGCGCGGAAAGAGGGGGGGCTGGCGGAATGCGTTGGGGGTGCGTAGAGTAGCGTGTTGGTGAGATTCGGGGTGCATCGGACGCCGGATGCCCATCCACCCAGCGTAAAAGACGCCTACGTAATATTCACACTATATATATTCACACGCAAATGTGTGAAAACCGGACATTCCGTGCGGCCGGATGGGTGGGAATACGGCGTCCGATGCAGCCAAAACCCCAGCAACACGCTATTCTGTGCACCGCCAATGCACTCCGCCAGCACCGCCTCATTCTCTGTCGATTTCGAAAACGCCTTCACATTACCCACCGGTAATTGCAATTGCCACCGTGTATGTTGTCACGATGTGCGCACACAACAACACTTACTACCGGTTCCGACGCGGATGGAGGCGGGGCTTGCGGAGTGAGTTGGGGGTGCGTAGAGTAGCGTGCTGCAAATAATTGGGGTTGCATCGGACGCCGGATGCCCACCCACCCGGCGTAAAAGACGCGTAATATTCACACTTTATTAACACACAAATGTGTGAAAACCGGACATTCCGTGCCGGATGGGTGGGAATACGGCGTCCGATGCAGCCAAAACCCCAGCAACACGCTATTCTGTGCACCGCCAATGCACTCCGCCAGCAACCGCCACATTCTCTGTCGATTTCGAAAACGCCTTCACATTGTCCACCGCTAATTGCAATTGCCGTGTAATGTTGTCACGATGTGCGCACACAACAACACTTACTACCGGTTCCGACGCGGATGGAGGCGAGGCTTGCGGAGTGCGTGGGGGTGCGTAGAGTAGCGTGCTGCAAATAATTGGGGTGCATCGGACGCCGGATGCCCATCCACCCGGCGTAAAAGACGCGTAATATTCACACTGCTTTATTAACACACAAATGTGTGAAAAACCGGACATTCCGTGCCGGATGGGTGGGAATACGGCGTCCGATGCAGCCAAAACCCCCAGCAACACGCTATTTTGTGCACCGCCAATGCACTCCGCCAGCACCGCCTCATTCTCTGTCGATTTCGAAAACGCCTTCACATTATCCACCGCTAATAATTGCAATTGCCACCGTTTAATGTTGTCACGATGTGCGCACACAACAACACTTACTACCGGTTCCGACGCGGATGGAGGCGAGGCTTGCGGAGTGCACTTGCGGTGCACAGACTAGCGGGAGACTAGACCCATTGTCGCTTATTTACAAGCACGGGCGGTGCTGCCAGACCTGATCGTCTACGGCCGATATAATATTCACACTATATTAACATCGGTGCACACCGCCGCACACCGCCGCACACCGCCGCAACACCGCTGCGCGCGCACATTCGTCGCACACATTATCCCGGATTCACTCGCCGTATCCATTACGCCGTGCTACTTCAACAATAAACATTGCGAAATTACACCGACACAATGCCGCACCGACTAGCTTCTTGACAATACGTGCATATAAATAGTAGTGGCGCGCTGCTCCTCGGCTCCGATGTGTCGTTGACTGCTGCGGAAGGCGGTCGTCGACTGGGTGTTAGTTTCTCCACCTCGGCCGCCCCCCCCCCCCCCCCCCCCCCCCCGCCCCCCCCCCCCCCCCCCCCCCCCCCCCCCCTTCACCGCTCACAGCGCCATGGCCGACCTCGCCCCCCCGGGCAAAAGTGGGCGGCGAGCCTTGTTGTCTCGCGTGTCCGCGCCGCCGGCATCGAGGAGGACGAGAAAGACATGAGGAAACCCGTGACAAGGTGGGCGCGCAACAAAACACTCCATCCCCCGCATTAGCACGCACCCACTCGTGGCTAACTTGTGCCGCGCGCAGGTTCGTCCGGGAGCGCCGTAAGGCCCACCTCAACGCCAAGGCTTCCACAGTGCCAGCGGCGCAACTCGTGGTGGCCGAGGAGGCCGCATCCTCAGCCGCTTAAAGGCGAAACGATTGTGGCTTGTTGTGGGTGTCTGGGCACAGGGGGCGTCCCGACGCCAAGGAAGCTCATGGCGGCGTCGTCGACGGCACAGCCTCCCGGGGTGGTGAAGACACTGACGGATGACAAGAAGCGGAAGAGGCCAGTGAAGAAACGCCGAGGTAAGAAACTGACGGTCGCGGAGTCGGAGGCGGAGTCGGAGGCGCAGGCGGAGGCGGAGGCGGAGGCGGAGGCGGAGGCAGCGAGATCGTCGAAGCGGAGGGTCCCCCGGGCACGCAAGAACAAGAACAAGCAGTAGCCCCCGCCCCCTTTACCCCCCCCCCCCCCCCCCCCCAGGCGGGAGCGGCTGGCGGCGAGGGGGGGCGGGGGGGGCGGGGCGGGCGTGGTCCCCCCGCCCCCGCACCCCCCCCCCCCCCCCCCCCCCCGGGGCCACATCCCCCGATGGCAGCTGTCGCGAATATTGTAATTCAATCATTCTTCGGCAAACCGCTGCCTGCCCCCGCCCTCCCCCTCGCGAATATTTATGTAACGTGAGCACTCTTTGGCAAAACATGGCAGCCAAACCGCCCATCTGATGACCTTTGATCGGACGGCTGGCAGGCCCGATCAGCAGTACTAGTACTGCAAATTCCCCAGTGTTACCAAATACCTACGGCTGCGATTTGCGCTCCCATGTACTAATAGTCGTACTTATCCACAGGACGACTAGGGTTTCGTGCCCGGGTACCGGGTACCGGGTACTACATCCCCGGTACCGGCGTCATAAATATATCGCGTACTACCCGGTACTACACGGACAACCTTGTACCTTGTACGTCAGTGCCATGTACGCTTCACCGGGCTGGTACGAATACCAGAATGATGACAAAAAGGATTTATCGCCCGCCGGCAATAACGCCGGATGTACTCGCACGTAACTGGATGGACGTGCCGCCACCAGCAGCAGCCTTCACGGATAAATAATAGTCGCTAGTAGTAGTGCTTCGTCACCTGTATGTCACATCTGAATCTCACAGTGATGTATAGTGCTATGATGCTGCTAAACTGCTGTATGGGCATGCTATGTGTTGCTGATCTCACCGCGCTGCAATGCCTTGGTGCGCAATAATGTTGCCTGCCCATCAAGTTCTTGCATCATCTTCTCCGCACAGTTGGCCTTGTCGCCCCTCACGAGCACCTACTTGATAGCCGGTAAGCTCACAAATATGGCACAAAAGCAAAACAATGGTGTAGACAGTTTGTAACTAACACCACACCTTATCTATGAGTCCTCCGCCTTCATCACATGGACGTCCAAGGATATGCCTCGCCTGGATATTAATTAACGTCGGCGGCGGTTCGGGGCTGAGCGCCCAGCCGCTCATGCACCGCTCTCAGCCGCCGAGTACTGCTCAAGTATGTGAACATAGAGTTGAGGCCACTTACACGGTGACCCCCCCCCCCCCCCCCCCCCCCCCCCCCCCTCCGTTTCTCCGGAAAGTAGAGTACTAAAACATAACATGAAATCGGACCCGTCTTATTGGAACATGGGTAGAAGTGCTACCCGTGCGGGAGAAGTACGGGTGTTTCTCTTTTATTCTTCCTCATCCAGACGTGGGCTTAATCAGGATTACTTATTTCTCTCGGCGACTATCACGACTCGTAAGGATTATATACGGACCCGTAACGCAAGGAAAATGTTCACAACGGGCATAATTAAATATGAAGCCACAGCGACAATTTAAACAGCGACATTAAATTGCGTGCAGCCGCTCTTATTATTTGCCTTTTTTTTAGTACTTCCTGGTAGATAGCGACTAGAAAGCGTTCGCATTTTCGGACGATGGTTTTGTGACAATATCAAATCACGATGTCATTTTGAAATGTCCAATTAATATAAAATGTAAATACGCGTTGATCAGTGGTCGATCTTTCGCTCTCGTCGCCGCACCGCCGGCCTGCTGCGTGAAATCGTATCGCACCGCCGGTGTCCCGGGATATGCGGGCCAAGGGTGCACATGAATTCTCTTGACGCTCTCCCTGTAACAAAAAAGAACGGCGCCCTGGATTTTACTGGGAATGGGAAATTTTTATTCCAGCTCGGGCCCTCCCTCACATTGCCTTTTTTGTTGCACATGTATCGCACTCCCGAAATGCTTTGCTCCGCGGGCTGGGGCTTGCCCCAACTCGCATTACTCGAATGGGCCGACGCCCAAACGGGTAGGGCGGACCTTTCGTGGTCACTGCCGGGTATTTTGATGGCAGTGTTTTAGACGGTGATCCAAGTGTTAGAAATTCTATCACTGGCCTTTAATTAGTCTTGCAGAATGCTTGGGCAATTTGCTTCATGACTAACTATAACGGAGCGTCGCCTACCCAGGGCTTTCCGTAACTGGATTGCTGCCTAAACGGCCGTCGTAGAGACGCTGCAAGGGTTTCACTGGTGCCAGTCCTGTCCCGGGGGCGGGAAAACACCAAAAAGAAATATACATGAATGTGCACGCCGCAAGCGCACAGGCTCCTACTCGCGGCGGTGCCTTGCGGATTGCGGCATGCCTAGTGTCCCACCTCACCCGCCACTCACTGTCTCTACACACACCTTACCAGCCTAAACCTCCACGGACAGCTCAGCGATAAAGTTGGCAGAGAGATTCCAATTTGGGCCGTTCGTAGCTGGCACCCTGCTTTGGTGGCCACGGCAGCACTAACGCCTGGGTTGCAAGGGAGAGGATTGCCTGAGCTCGGGGTTTGCTGGAGTTCCCGTCCCGCATGTGGCGGGAACGAACGATCAGTACGGGTAGCGGCGTGTAACACTCGGCACGGGTAGGCCCTCGCCTGGGGAATTCCGCAACTCCGCTGCGGCTCAACTGCCGCCCACACGAGGTGCCAAACGAGAGACCGGCTTGCCGGGCGCCCTGCCGAGATGTCGGGCCGCTCCACCTTGTCGAAGGAGCAAGGTACGCAATGCTTGGCGTTACCCACAGAACTGGGCACTGCCCGCGAGCGCTATGTAGGACTGGCGGCAGCTGAGCGCGTCGAGGCTCTCGTGCGTTTAGGCAATGGAATGTGAGCAAACGTATGTACATACCTCCGGGCTGAAGCAGCCGGATGGCTGCCGCTGTCGCTGTGCAGAGCCGCGGGTGCCGGAGGTGGTGCAGAGCGGGGAGCTGGCGATAGAGCGCGAACGATGCGGGACAGCCGACACAGTGGACAGCATGGACTACGCCGCTGACGCGCTGACAAAGGTGAGCCTTCCGGGCGCGATATGCGGGAAGCCGAGCAGCTGATGCGCCCCGGGTCATGTACCCCCGGCTCTATGGGTATCAGTAGCGTGTGCTCAGCTCCCTCACTGCCCGTGGATGGGGCGCGCCGCAGCAATACATGAAGCTGCGCATGTCAAGCGGCTTCAGCGATGGCGCGCCATCACGACCAGCATCCACCCGCTCGACCAAGTCCGGCAGGAAAAAGAAAACCAAACCGGTGAAGAAGGACAAGTGAGCCCCGCCCTCATCAAATCGACTCCGACTCCATAAATTAAAAACTCTTGCATATGCCACGATTTCGCCATCTGTACCGCAGTTAGAGGACCACTGTGCATACTGACACGCTATGCGTGCCTTTGGGCAGGCCCATGCCGATGCTGCCCCCCCCACGGAAAAAGCTGTACACCCCCGGGCCAGGCGCGTACAGTCCCAAGGTGCGCACCCGCGTGGCGTTGTCGCGGTGCATACTTGTAGAGTCATCGCGACACATACCCAAGGCGGCTGCGTGATGCCGCGTGCTAAAGCGCGCATGCCCGGGCTCTGTGTAGATCGACCGCTATTCAGAGAACTCCCTTCACTCCAAGTCTTACTCCTTTGGCGGAGGCACGCTTGGGCAGAGCGACCGCTCCTTCCTGCGCCACTACCTGAGCCAGCAGGTCGGCCTACCCTCCCGGGCACGCAAAATGGAATGCGTCCCCTAAACACAGCTCTCTTTCTGCTGGCCCCTAGCACCGGCCATCTTAATCCTAACACTGGACCGCCCTCCTTCTGGCCGCAGAGCTCGCCCGGGCCAATGTACATACCCGACAAGGAGCCTATCAGCACGTTGCGCAGCGTGGAGTCAGTGTCCTTTGGCCGGGCGGGAGGGAACAGCCGCAACACCTACAATTTCGGCGCCGCCACCAACAGGTATGGCATGCTCGGGCGCCCCAACGTGGGCACGATTGACCTGGACGAGCGCGGGCCTCACTGCGAGCCCGATTTGTCTGCCGTGCGCAGTCCCGTGCACAACCCAGGGCCCGGCGCGTACCAAGTCATGCAAGACAAGAAGGGCAACAAAGTGCCGGCTGGAAAGGCCACGGCGGCGCACTCTTTCGGAAACTCGTCATTCCACCAGCCACAGGTAAGCTCGAGCTTCCGCCGCATCCCCCGAGGCATGTTGCGCAGTGAATGGCGGTTGCGCTATACCGCCAGCGCTTTGTCGCGAAAATGCACGTGACGGGGGGGCTTACGCGGTGTGCGGTTTCGGTACCTTCGCAGCTGAACTACAGCAAGACCATGTTCATCAGCGACGGGCACTCGAGGGAGAATCTCGGCGTGCACTCGCCGGGGCCCAAATACCACCCGAATTCCGACAGCTCCGCAAAGTTCAGCGCATCCCCAGCGTACACCACCCGCCCCAAGGTCCGTGCCGGCTTGCCTTTTCGCGGCCATGCGCCCATCCACCCACCCTTTGCGGATTCCAAATCGCTGATGCGGTGCTATTCGCCTGCCAGGGGACTATGCATTGGGACAAGCTGCTGGAGCCGAACAACTGTTACCAGCCCGGGCCGGAGTACCATCCCACCGTGGTATTGCCCCCCCCCCCCCCCCCCCCCCCCCCCCCACTCGGGCCGCCCCCTCTGCCCCGGGATCGCAGCGTGGGATTCTGAGAACCCATTTGGCGGATGCGGATTGTGCAGATGCGGGATGGCAGCAGGTTCCTGAAGGAGTCCCCGAAGTACACCTTCAAGCGCGAGTACCAGCGGCCGGCGCCCTCCACCAACCTGTCCGCCAGCGCGTTCATCACGGAGCGCCACGCAAAGACCGCCAACCACTCCGTCCACTCCCCCGGCCCCATCTACTACCCCAACAAGCCGGAGAGGCACAAGGGTGAGCCCCCCCACATCCGCACCGCCGATCCATGCGTGCCCTCATTTACGCTTCAACACATCCCCCCAACTTTCGAAAACCACTGTCGTATGCTGCAGGATCCAATTGGGTTCGCGTTTCCACACAAGCATGAATTGGATGGCATCATTGAGTCGCAAATTCCGGGTTGTATTCGCAGTGTATTTTGAGGGATGTCCAGATACATTAAGTTTGTTCTCAATCGAGAGGGAGTCGCAACAATAACATAACGGGAACTCAGAGCGGGGGCTACGGAATCCGTACTTCCCGTCCACTCTGAATATATATATACGCTACAAGTGCATGTAGACCTGAGGTTACGACGAGTATGTATGCTATATCACACTGTCGTCTGTTTTAATTGTCTGGTGAAACCGACTTGATGTCTCGCGAAGGGGGGGATGTAGTGTGAAAATCATGATGTCTATATATGTTGCGATTACGTGTAATATGTGTACCTCATCTTACTGCGAGTACAAACCCGATATCACGCTGTCGTCTGGCAAGCGTTGTGCTTTTGTGGCGGATACCGCCTCGATTAGTATACTGGTTCCGGAGCTTGTGGTCACGATCCAGGGGCCTAGAGGTCGCCGTTTTGATCCCTGGTGAAACCGAGACTTGATGTCTCGCGCAGGGAGGAATGTAGTTTGACAACTACGATGTCTATATACGCTGCGAGTATTTGTACGCTGCGTACCTGAGGTTAAACACGCTATCACGGCGCCCAGGGGGCAATCGTTGTGCTTTTGAGGCGGGGGTCGCCTTGATTGGTAACCTCCCCTCTCTTCCATATTCCTCCTCCATTTGCTTGGTATTGCATGGGTGGTCCTGACCTTTGCTGTGTCATCGTGTCCATGCAGCGTCACCCAACTTCAGCATGTCGGGCCCAAAGGACCGGTTCTACGACCGCTTCGAGCCCAACCGGATCCTCTAGCTGCGGCACAAGCACCCGGGGGCGCTGCAGTGATGCAGCACGGGCAGCTCGGGCACGGTGCCGTGGCGGCGGATATCGGCGCGTTTCTTTGTAATAATCGCATTCCCCGCATACAGCCACCATTGCGCTGGCGGAAGAGCACGTAGCATGACATTAGTGGGACGCCTACGGCCACCTCCCCCGTGGAGGTAGACGTGGCCCTGCTGTAGCGGCCAGTGGTCGGGGCTAATAGTCGATGCTGAGCTTGGCGACGTGTCCCCAATGTGGCGCTTAGGCCGCCTTCTTGTCTGCCCCCGGGATGTGGCGGTACTCAACGAGCAGCAGGTGGAAGCCGAAATGTGTCTGCACCGGCCCGACGGCCGTGTTGAGCGGCGTCGTGGGTGAGAAGCAGACCTTGTCGAAGGCGGGCACCATGCGGCAGGGGCCAAAGGTGCCCAGCTGCCCGCCGCGCCGGCCGCTCGGGCAGGTGGAGTACCCCTCGGCGGCCGCTGCAAAGGTGAGCTCCCCGGCGTCGATCTTGGCTTTCAGGCTCGTGCACTCCGCCTCCGTCGCGACCAGCACGTGGCGCGCCCGAACTTGTGCCTCGGGTGCCATCGCGCGGCGGATGAAGTACCTGTGGCACCACGCAAGCAGCTCAGCGCCCCCCCCCCCCCCCCCCCCGGGCCCCACGATCCCCAAACAGCCAGTCCAACGTGCCGTTTTGCGCGTCGGCGCGTCCGGACGAAACGTTGCGAATTCCGGCACGGTTTTCTGCCAAGAGCGCGCTTCAAGCAACTCACCGGAGCGCCAGGATGATGGCGACAATCAGGAGGTGCCATCCCCTGAGGGGGGTGCCGAGGATCGGCGTGTTGAGCACCAGGCCGATGTAGTACTCCTGCACGCACAGCGACCCGCACCGGCAAGGCGGCGTCAGCAAATCATCCTCCACAACCTCTCCCCCCCCCCCCCCCCCGGGGGGGGTGCAACGGAGCCACCCCTAGCTTGTTCTCGTCGACACACGCATATGCTTCCCTTCCCCCCTCCATAACGCTGCACCCGCGGGCTCCTCGTGCTCTGCGCGCGAGAGCGCCCACCCAGACGCGCGTGCGGCGTCACACCCTCGGCTTCGTGACGCTACATGGTTTTTATGCCGTACGTCCAATCAATAGGAAGGTCGTGGACGGCCCGTCCCGCTGGGACCGGGGGGCTGTAGGAAACACTGTGGTCGGCGCCGGGGGGGGGGGGGGGGGTGGGGGGGGCTCGCCTCGTGGCCGGTGTACCGATCAGGGTGGGGTGGACGGGAAGCCATTGCAGAGGTGGTAACGTAGAGGTTTGGATCTGAGATAAGGACGATTACTCCACGAACTCGGGCGAGTGGGCCCCGTGGGCAGCCAAGTTCGGGTGACTGTATGTATGATGACAGGTGCGCATCGCGACCAGGAAAAATGGCAGCGCTTGTCATGCTGGCCTGATGGGCTGCGGGCATGCGCGCTGCCGGTAGTTCTTTTTTGAGGGCGGGGAGGATGATTCGCGCTACCGTACGGTACGGGACTGCCTGCGCCGGAGAAATTTCGCCTGGACCAATACTTCAGCTAGTAGCGACTAACATTCCATATAATTTACCCGCTCTGATGCTGCGTTCCCACCGCGAATATAGTCGCCACAGCATGGCGATTATAAATGCCCTGGGTCCGATCGTCCACAATATGCGGGTAGTGTCCCCCCTTACGTACCACAGAGTGTCAATAAAATCCACGATATCTGACTATCCACGGCGACGAAGGCCGTTTCCCGCCGGTCACGGACGGGTAACATGGCGGCAGTCCGCGCGGACGGGCATGTGGAGCGCCCCTGTCATTCGTCGCATGCCGGGACGAGCGGGCGGTGATGTGTCAGCCGGCATGGCGAAACCGACACCAGGCACCTTCCCCGTATCACAAAGTACAAAGCCGTACGATACCGGCACCGACTCGTGCGAGGCGCTGAAGGCCGCTCCATACTGCGATACCGGGCCGTTAGTCGGGTACACGCGCTACCTGGGCGGGTGAGGAGAGGACGCTAACCGGAGGCGTCGAGGGCGGTATTCCGCCTATTGCCGCCTGCGGCGTTGGCGGTCGCTGCCGCCTGTGACTTTCTACCAGCTGGCCGTTACTGTGCAGACGGCCAGGTGCAGGAACAGATCAGGAAGGCTGGGGCATTCGCGCCGTGTGATTAGCACGGGCACTTGCGATTTCGTCGGTTCCCATCGGCGGTAGGGCCCCTCTGCCCAATCAACATGAGTTTGTATTTATTGCCACAGCCATTGGCTTCTAGAAGGCGTATGCCATGAGACGATGCTCACTCAGGGGTGTTAGAGCATCGCTGACCCGTCCAAATCCACTGACTGTGCCATAGTTGGATTTTGCGCATTGGTACCCCGGCGCGTCCGACATCAGAGAATCCACCAACTGCAATCAAAGGGAGCCCAGATGCATCCAGGGGCAACTCAGCCGCTGGAGCGCGGCACCGTCCCGGTGTCTTTTGGCGCGATGGGCTTCCACGCTGACGTAGTGGTGCAGAAGCGAGCCGCGTACGACCGCTCAAAGATAGCCGCGCGAGAGGCGAAAGCCGCCGCCCCGGACTCTGCGCCAAACACGGGCAACACCAGGTAACCGTGTCACTAGGCTATCATGGGGCTTGGGGCCCTGCTTGCCCATGCATCATCTGGCGTGCCGCTTACTCTCTTTTCCATCCTATCAGAGCGTCCGTAAGCTCAAGTAAGACGTCGTCAGGAAGCTCTGGGCATCAGCATGTCGCAGGTCCCGCCCAGACGGCGGCGGCGGCGCCCGGCCCCACCCTGGCGCTTCCACCCACAGCTACAGCCTCACCGTCCCAGGCAATTGTTGTCGCCGATGTGAAATGCGCCTCCTCCAAGGTTACTATCGCCACGCCGTCGAAGCCGATGCCCTGGCCCGGATATGAACGTGGCCCTTGCTGACATGCCCACCCCTGCTTGCTTCAGGCACGGGAGCAGTCGCAGCTGCTGGGGAAAGGATTCATTTCGCAGCAAATAGACTTTGAGGCCATCGCGGACAGCAGCGTGGGGGGCAACGGGCTGCCACGGCCCTACGGGCGCTTCATTGCGCACCGCGAGGGCAACGGGCTGTCCATGTGGGAGCGCCGGCCCAACGCGCGGAGTGACCCCGCGGCGCAGCATGTGGGCCCCCCGCCGGTTAGCCAGCCGCAGCCTGCAGACCGGAACGTCACACTGGCGAACATCAAGGTGGGAATCGCGACGAATTCCTCCATGCCTTGAAGGCCGCTAATGTTGACAGGGACCGTGGCGGGGACTAGACGGTAGTGTTGACGCTAGTGTTGACGCCGTGCCTGGCTGGGTACGGCAGAATAAGCAATACGGGGCCCGGAGCCTCAAGATCGAGCAGCCCTTCAAGAGCACCGCCATGCTCCAGAAGGACGTCATCACCAACCTGCCAAAGGAGCTGCTGGATGTGAGTGCCCCTTGCTCGCTGGCGTACGGAACACATGCAGGCGCGCCTCCCTTGCGGGAAGGTGCGTTCTCTCGTCACGGCTCAACCAACCCATCTCCTGTGTTTCCCCCTGGCAGACGGACCCAGCCGCCCGCGCAAGGCCGTTCAATCCTCCCCTCGGGAGGGACTACTACGCGAATCGGTCGTTCAACAGGTACGGTAGACCGCTCGCGGCCGCCCGTGAGGAGTAGCGCATTCATGGAAAGGACGTTCGGCGCCGAGGATGTGATGGCTGTCATCATGTGGCGACAGGGATGAGGGGCGCTACAACCTGCCGGCAGCGAGCTTCCTTTGCAAGCGGCCGGCCAATGCGCCCACTAATGTGCGGGTGGATTGCGGGCAAGAGAGGTGCCCTCCCCCACCCCACACACGCTCTGGGTTTGGTATACATGCCTTGTCTTTGACCCCCCTGGGTATGTATCAGAATACATCACGAATAAATCACGGAATCCCTAACCCGACGGCGCAGATCGAGGCAGTCTTTTTCTGGGACTCTCACCCAATTGACTGCTACATTATTTGTATGCAAGCAAAAACGTTCTGAGGATAAATAGCATTTTCAACCCCTCTGCAAAGAGGGAACAACTATGAAAGCGGAGAATTAATACAGAATACATCAGGGAGGCAGAACGAAAATTCCGACGCAAAGGTGCAAAACTATTTGTTGAATTTTGGCCCCGCGAACCGTATTTCATTCTACGGTACATATGCATCGCCGTGGGTGTGTCGGTAGTCGGGCGGGTGCGCATGTCTACGTGCCATATAGAAAAGAACTAGAACAAGCGCTGGAGGGGTGGCAAAACACGGCCAGGAACCGCCGTGTCAATGTTCGCCACCTTCACGCTAGTGTATTTATTCTTGTATAACCGCTTTGCCGGGCGCGTCGTATATCAGTCTGGGGTTGGTGGCAACATATATCGTTTTTCAGGGAGCAACTGACTTGATGCTGCACGAATGATGTCGAAGTTTCACCATTGCCTGTACTATCTGGCGAGGGAATACGAGCGAAAACGAGTCGTTGTACTTGCGCCATGGAGGCATCATGGCACCGCCAATATATGCGGATCTGCGTTACACCTACTACACCATCTGCCCGGGCTTACATGGGATCGCAGGACAGATGTGGCCGTGATCGTGGATGAGCAACCTCGCCGTGCCGTTACCGCACCGCCTCACCTGATACACGTGTGCGCGGTGCCTCCGCAGCGTGCACGATCACTTGATGTCCCAGCTACCCCGGCCGGGCCTGGAGTGGCATCACTCCTCTGACGAGGCAAACGCACCGCTGTACCGTGGCAAAGTCATCCGGGCCGATGGGTGAGCGCCTCCCGCCGCGCCGCCCTTCACCGCTTACGTGCCTCTAGGTGACCCCTCGCCAAGCACACCGGGGTAGCGTGAGTCCGACGGAGACCGCGCTCTGCAGGTCCATGGAGCCGATGCGGCGGCCCCCCGCAAACCGGGACAAGATCATCCACCCAGCGCTGGTGGAGATCTCCCAGCTGCGGCTGCAAGGCGGCGGAGTGATGCCAGCCATTCCAACTGCCGTGCCGAGGCCGCCGCAGGTACGGCGGTGTCGCCGCTGTGATTGCGCCGCTGCCTGCACCGCTGTGGCCGGATGCTGCGGCGCTGTGCCGTTTAGGGGGGCTGACGTGATCGCCGCTGGCACGGAAACGGCGCAGGAGGCGGGCGGCGGCGCGGGAGCCACGTTCATCACCCAATAACGCCCCAACAAACTGTGCGCAGCCTCGCTGTCCCATGCCGGCGGCCGCTTGCTACGCTTCAAACTCAATTCTAAATCCCACCAGCAGTCCTATACGTAACCAGAAGCGGAGCACAACAACGCCACACAGTCGGTACAGTCGGTACCGTTCCTGAGACCCCGGGGCCTGTAGTGCCGGCTGTGCTACGCCCATGTGGCGCAATAGCGCCGATCTAGCGGACATTGGGTGGCAGACGCGGCGGAGTGGCGTGCGCTGGTGCATGTGGTTGCTCTGATCCAAATTGACATGTACGCCAACTCATTTAAAGCGAATTGAGGGGTGGTGCCCATGCGCCGCGTAGACTTGGCTGCGTACGTAGCCGCCCGCTCGCGCTGCTGGAATCAGAAGAGGCTCTCCAGGCACAGGACCAGCCCGAAGAAGCTGGACACCGCAGCGGAGGCGGGCCATGCCTTGGGGCCGGGCCACTCGGCAGGGTCGTGCTCTGGAGCAAGGGGCAAGGAGGAGGAAAGGCCGGGGGGAGGGGGGGGTGCAGGCGAGGCGTTATAGGATGGAGAACACAGGAAGGTGCTGGGCCTGGCAGCGGGCGATGCGGAAGCGAGGCTGGGCAGGCATTTGGGGCATACTTGTGGCGATGGCGCGCTTGATGTTCCACGCCATGAGCGCACCGCAAATGGCAGCTCCCGCAGCCAGCCCAGCCGAGGAGGTGTCCTCCGCCGGGATCAGCTGCGTCATCTGCAGCGTAGCGGCGAGTCGCGCCGTCATGCCACAGCTGATTTACATGCAGGCAGGTGATGCCGCCCTGGTGATCCCCGCAGCGGGGCGGGGGAGGTGGCTGCGTACCGCAAGCAGTCCTGCGATGCCGGCGCCAGCCACGGGGAGCGCAGGCCGCCCTTCTGCACCGGGCTTGAGCGTCGCAAACGATACACCGGTCTCCATACCAATATATACGCCTGCATGTTGGTAGGGATGTGCCTCAACCTCACATCCCAATCTCACAGCACAGTTATGGCTCATAAGAATGTGAAGGGGAGTGAGCTGTGGGAAGGGAGGGGGGGGGGGGGGGGGCAAGCAATAAGGCAGGTGGCTTACCCAGAGCCGTCAGCTGTTGGGTCACAGCGAGGGAGGTGCTGCTGTCCAGCGCAGCCCGGCAGACCTGCGCGCAAAGAAGCGGTAGTGGCAGGTTGTGAGCCCGCCTGCGGTAGCAGCAACGCAGCAAGGGCAGCTGCCCCCGTACTGCCCCTCCCCTCGGCCTCATCACACTACATACCAGGGCTCCGCGCCTGGCGGGCCGTGTCGCAGCGCGATTCACTGCCACCTGGCGGGCGAGCGGCTGCTGCTGGAGGCGCAAGCAGCGCGCAGGCTGGACAGCGGCCGAGGCGGCGGGCGACGCGCAGAGAGACATTGTCTATCTACACAATTATCCAAATAAAGAATTGCGCTTGTGGACGATGAACCTGTGGCCTTAGTGTATTCAACACCGATGGCCGGCGCTCTTGTTGATCTGGGAACAGCAGGGAGTTGCTGTCGTCGGGGGAAGGGCGGTCGGTGATGTTAAGCACGGAGGGATTCAACGACAAGTACAGCCGGCAGCAGAGATCGCTGCGAACAGGGGGTGCTGCTACTGAGGGTTGATATTGAGGTCGTCCGCGCCGCCCTCAAGCAACCGATCCCGCATATCTGTCGCCCACGACAACTCGCGGCGCAATCACGGAGCGTATCCTCGTACCAAATAATCCAACATATAAATAATGATTACATGAGGTAGACGCAACATTCAAGAAATCCACACAGAAATCCAGAAGGAAATCCAGAAGGAAATCCAGCTACGGGCCAACAGAGGCAGGAACCGCCATGATGGTAGCCTCCGACCAGGCATCGCCACCAGTCAGCCGCATATAAATAATCCAACATCAGGACGATGCGGAGCTGTGCGTTTCCCCCCCTATACCTCATCTTGGGTTGAGCGGAGAAAACGGATGAGGCGAACCGAAATTATCCGCAGTTTGAGCGAATCAATACCAGTCAAACCGCGTTTCGATTACGAAATATGAGGCGTCCTCCTCCTCCTCCTTGTGTGCTGCGTCTTCGGGCATGAAGCGTTATACGTGCGATCTTCGCTCGTTTGATTTCTAGGCGCTTTTACCACAGTCCGTGAAATCCTGCAACTAAGACGAATGTATATCGAATCATACCGGAAACATATTAAAACAATCACGAATGTCCTCCTCCGTCCGCGGGTGCTGCATCTTCGTGAATGAGCCGTGATACGTTCGGTATGTGGTCGTTTGATTTCACAGTACATGTGCCTGTATGCTTTTTTCTGAATGGACGCGCGTGTATTCTAGCCCAGGCACGCTGGATATTCGTCTGATACGCCGAAATAACGCGGTACCGCAGCGCGTTTTTACTGCTGATTAAGGAATACTAGGTAGCAGTATGGTGTTGTCGCTTCATGTCACTCACATATACAGCCCCGCGTCCGCCGACCCGGGGCCTGGCGTCCGTCGACGGACGGGCGACGGTCGAACGACGGCGTCCGGCGTCCGGTTCCGGCTCCGGTACACGCGGCGGGCTTGGACTTTCGCGCCGTGCCCGCCCCGCAGACCTGACGCCCGGCCCGACCGGCGCGGCCTCATGCGGGATGCGGGCCGCTTTTTCGCGGCTTGCAGTGCTGATCTTTTAATACAGTACTGCTTTTAGCTGTGGGCGGTGTTACTGGCCTCTTTGTAATGCACACCAGTAGTCAGCGGCCCGGTTTTCGCAGCTAGACAGCGTACGTAGATTTTGCATAAAAATGTACGGGGTCGGCTGGGACCGAAAGATCCAACTAAACCGCCCCAGCCGATGCCTGAAGCATCACACTCCAGAAAAACGGACAGTTTGCTGTCCAGGTCAGGTACGATGCGCCCAGTAAACTGCTGCCTAGACACTCGGGCCCAGAACCGTAGCTCTTCACGGGATTCCTCAGAGAGGGCAACGTGGTGACCCCACTGTTCTCCTTGCGCAATGTTGGCATACATACCTCTAGAGAAGAGGCGAGAAACTGGGCCCAATGCCAGCCCCATGGAAATCAATTTCCCAGTACAGCTGGCCAAGAACTTGACTTTATGGCGCTTGCGGTGGCCATGCAGTAGGGACTGGATGTCAAGCTGAAGGGCATCCCATCGTTTCTGAGGCACAGAGAAGGTGCCGGCCACGGTGTCCAGGTCAAACCCCAGGTGGGTGATGGTGGGGCTAGGGCGCAGACTGGATTTTTTGAAATTGATGTTGACATGGGCGCGCTCAACATCGGCCAGCACTTGCTGAGTCGTTAAGTGCGCCTTTCTGACAGAGCCAGAGATGAACAACCAGTCATCCAGGTAGCAGAGCATCCTGATGCCCTTACTGCGCCAGTGTCGCACCATAACTCCCATGACTTTAGAAAAGCAGCGAGGGGCATCGGACAGCCCGAAGCATAGAACTCGCCAGGTGTAGAATCTTCCTCTCCATTCAAACCCGCTGTAAGGCGCAGCTGAGTCATGGAGGCGGACATGGTAATAGCCCTGGGTCAGGTCCATGCTGGTCAGCATGTCGCCGGGATTCACCATGTCTGACAGCTTAGATAACGACTCCATCCTGAAGGGAGTGAAAACTAAGTGTTTGTTGACATGCCGCTGATCGCAGATCAGCCTAAGACCACCATGGGGTTTGGGGACCACACCCAAAGGGTTCAACACCACAGGGCGCACATGTTCCTCCCTGATATGGCCCAGCGGCAATAACAGAGCGATCTGCCCATCAATGAAATCGGGGTGCTGCAGCGCGGAAGGGTGATTAGGCAGGTGGCTGGGTGGTGCCGGACCATCAGCCCAGTTCATACGGTAGCCATGCCTGACCCAGTCTCTGACCTGACTGTCTCTGACTGAATCAGTAATGCTGTCCCAAAATTGCCAGCCATCGCGGATCACACCAGCCGATTCCACAGGGGAATTGACGTCCAGAGCTGGCTCATGAGGGAGCTCAAAATTAGCCGACGATAAAACTGTCACAAAATGCCAACGCCACAGACAGCATCATAGTGGTCAGCAAGCAGCTTGGATGACTGCTGCATGAATCAAACAGTGAGTTTGAAGTCACAATCGTCTGAAACTGAAAATAACAGAATTTTCAAATTAAATATCGCTCCGACACAACGAGAGATATGAATCGTCACACAGGGTGTGCCGATCTTCACACGAATGCATCGTCAGCCAACTTAAGAAAAGTTGAGGAGACAACTGCCAGGGGCAGCAAAGAGTCACAGGGGACATCATGTACATTACATACGAGGTATCTCTCAAAGATACACCATCTAACAGGTGACTCTCCCGGAGGAGATCAGAGCTGCTAAAACACGAGCCTGAGCTCAGCTCCCGGAGGAGTGCAAACAGCTGCCCGGAGGCCTAACTGCAGCTACACGAACACCATCACTGGCCAGGCCAGGAGGACCGCAGACTCCGCAGCTTCAGCGACGAGCACTCGGGCAGTCCCTACTGAAGTGTCCTTTCCTCTGGCAGCGATAGCAGGTGATGTCTGCAGCAGAAGATCGACCAGAAGGAGGCTTCTCCTCGCGGCGGCCGCTCTCCCTCCGGTTGTCGCTCCCGCGGCGAAACGATTCTGGCTTGCGAGAAGAGGAAGAAGGCTTGGCGCGCGAAGAAGAAGAAGAAGGTTTCTTGGCCTTGACCTTCTCCAGCGCCTTCTTCAGCTCCTTGTTGTCGGCTGAGCCCTTCTCGCCGAGAGGGTCCACAGCATCGAACTCCTTGGCGACTTCTGCGCCGTACTCGTGCTCTACATGCAGCTTCTTGCCACGCTTGTTAATCCGAAGAGCCACAGTAGTGCACAAAGCTAGAGCCGCGGTAATCGACTTGAAAAGCTCCGCAGACGAAGCAGGCGAAGAAGCAGGAAGATCGGTGCCGTCCTCCACGAAGTCACGCAGAGGCTCCTCCGCCGGTGCCAAAAAGTCATAGATCTGGAAGACGTCGTCTAGGTCGCGCTGAAGGTTACGAGCATCAGCGGTATGGCGGCGGTGAACCTTACCATCTTTGTCTAGCCATCCATCCTCAGGAGCGTTGATGAGGCGAGATGGAGCTTCCACCGCCGGAGGTTGAGCAGGTCTCTTGCCCTTGCGGTCGTAGTCGGCGTCCCCCTCCGCAACGCGTTTCGAAGCTGAAGCCGAAGTAGACGGACCGCTCGACGACGCGACTGCCTGCCTAAGCTCAGAGACCTCACGTTCAATACGGAGTAGAGCAGCATACGTATCCGCTACTGCCTGTCTAGCGGCGACAAGAGCGTGAGATTCAGCTACCCCGTCTACAGGTGGAGTGTCACCACCTAGGACAGTGAGATGGTTTTCGCGGGTAACGAGTTGCTCACGAAGAGCTCTGCGAGAGTCCAGTAACTCGTTCCAGACGAGTTCAAACTTGTCCACTGCTAAAACAAAGACGAGAACGCAAGGCGACAGCACCACAAGCGAGACAAGGAGCCACGCCCAAGACGGACTCGCGGGGCGAGCCATGGTGAGTGCCGGGATCAAACACACTACAGAACGCAGAAGAAATTTGAATTTTTGTAGTCGAAGATAAACGAAAAAATGTACCAGTCGTAGAAGACAATATAGTCGGGTGCCTTCCAACAACTGAAGGCGCCCTCGGTCCGCGGCCGCCCTTTATACTCGGTTAAAGGGCGCCGCCGGACCGGCGCCGGCCGGTACTGGCGTACCGGGCCGGCAGGGTCGTCACTTAACCCTGACGGCGCTGCGAAAACCAGGGTTTCCTAGGTCGTTCCTCCCAAGGACACCCTACAGTTTTATTACGCGACTTGTAGATAAGATTAGATTTGGTTTTAAATTTAAATA
Source organism: Tetraselmis striata (assembly GCA_006384855.1). Lineage (NCBI taxonomy): Eukaryota > Viridiplantae > Chlorophyta > Chlorodendrophyceae > Chlorodendrales > Chlorodendraceae > Tetraselmis > Tetraselmis striata. Next base: position 36,256 of record VCJN01000097.1, on the reverse strand, counting down.
TAATTACATGAGCTAGCAGCAGAAGGCGATATCGGAAATCACCAAAATAAAAGGCAATCAGAAAGGTCCTCTACATCGACTGCGTATTTGGTTATTTTAAATTAGTATTAAAACGCATTATTTCGCAGTTGTCAGCCGGCGACTTTTAGTATATGGCGCAGAACATCGATTCTACGCAAAGTACGGCGGTCAACGAGTAGTCGCGTTCTGCCAGCTGTTCCTACCTTAAATAACACACTCGCGATGATGTCGTCTTCGGCCGGCCCGTTCTCCGCCGTCCGGCGGCCGCCGGGTGCGATACGCATATTGACCTAAAGCCCTCGACAAGCCCGACCTCTGCAACGAGGATTCGGGGCATTCAAGGACAATATGCAGGTGCTGTGGCTAGTCGGGGATACTCTCGCGATATGTGCGTTGACCAGCTGCCTTAATATCGGGCGTGCAATTACAATGATTGTGGGCAGCCCACCACAGACAAAACCGGGTTTTGTTCTACGACAAGGGATTTAACAAATCTAGCGCTAAAAGCAGACCTGAAAGATCAACACTACAAGCCGGCTGAAAGCGGCCCGCATCCCGCACGAGGCTCAACCCAAGAGGTAGGGGCACCTCCACAAATCCCCGGCGCGAAGCGCCGCTTACCAAAATAAAAGCCATTTATTTATTTATTTCACCACTTGTACAGAGGTCCGAGTAACAGCGATGATATATATGACCTCGTTGTTTACAAGTCACCATATCTTTCTTTTTCTTCCCACCCCCTCCCCCTCGGCTTAATATACCTAGTTGGGGGGGGAGGGGGGGAGCTAGAACCCTTAGAACGAATTGGGGGCCGTCGGTGTATGCACACACGGAGGCATGATGGCATATTGTGCTTAGAGAGACTTACATAAGTACTAGAGTAATAGAAGGGACTTGCATAATTGTTCCAGCGGGCGGCGGGGCGGAGTGGGGATGATATCATAAAAACCAGGTTACCAAAAGACTCGCCTAATGTTGTTATTAATTTATACGACTTGGCAGATGGCCAACATCCTCCCGCCGAGCTTGCTAATTTTGTTTACTACTAGTAGATGGCGGTCTTTCCTTTCCTTCGTCGTCTACTTAGCACGCGCGATACGGCGCAAAGACGGTGCTAATATGTCCGGTGCTAATATGCCGTACCGCCCGAGAGGCTGCATCTATCCCGCCGCGCCTCGAGGAGCTGCATCGACATCGTATACCGTACGGCACCGTCCTCCGCGTGCGGTTCTCGACGCAGCCATCCCGGGTAGCGTTGCTCCCCGCTTGCTGCTTCGTCGTGTGCTTAAACGCACCAGGCGGCGTGTCTGTTCCCACCTTCCTTTGCACCCACCATGGGGTCTCCTCGCAACATACCTCGTGTCTTCTTGACATGTAAGGTCTTTGGTTTTACATGCTACTCAGAAGTGACGCCCCGCGCCCAGCTCGAGGGCATGTCTCGTTTGCCGGGAGGCGGTCGACGATCGTCTAGAGGACACCGTGCGCCGGCGCTTCGCGTCGACAACCGGTGTCCCACACGTACAGCCGTTCGACCTATTCCGTGGGGGGGGGGGGGGGGGGGGGGGGGGGGGGCGGGGGCGGGGAGAGGGGGGAGGGGGGGGGGGGGGGCTCTTCACGCCTCGCGACACAAGAGCAGCCCCCCCCCCCCCCCCCCCCCGCGTGCCACCGCATTAGGTGTCGATCGGGCACGCGGCTGTTCAGCGCCGTCAGACCGTTCATGCGCACCATGCGCCTTTGTCGCCTCCGCATCTTGCGCTCGAAGCTAGTCGGGGCCAACGCGCCGTCGTCAATGCACCCGATCTTCGCCCAGGTAGCTTCCGCGGCGTGGGCAAGCAATTGGTCGGTGCCAACGGGCCGCGCCGTTGCACGATGTGCCTCGGGTGCTGTCGCAGCCTTGGGAACGCAGTTGGTCGGAGCCATCAGGCCGCCACTGCACTCTGCGCCCTGGTCGCTTCCGCGGCCTAGGCACGCAGCTCGTTGGCGTCGTCAGGCCGTCCATGCGCCATGTTCTCTAGTCATTTACTCGGCTCGGGGCACGCGGCTGGCCAACCCCATCATTCCGCCACTACATAATGCGTCCCGGCGGCTTTCACGGCATGGGCACGCAGTAGGTCGGCGCCAAAGGCCCGCCGCTGCGTCCTATATATGCCTCGGTTGCTTTCGTAGCCCCCGCACACTCAGTTGGTCGACGCCATGGAGCCGTTGCTGCGTAATGCTGCCTTCAAACTACATCGTCCGCTTCCCCCCCGCCCGCCTCTCGAACGCCCCGCCGTACGTGCGACGGTAGCAAGCCGTTTTTTTCTGGTGGGTGGTAGTCGTTGCGCTCACGCCCGGCCCAGATGTGTTGGCAACGTGCTTACGCCCCCACCCTTCCTTGAAATGTTCACCACTATTAGTTGGGGTTTCCTTCCCCTCGACGTCTACTTAACAGGCGCGGTACGGCGCAAATACGGTGGAAGTATGGCCGTTGCTAGTATGCCGTACCACCCGAGGGGCTGCATCGACCGCGCAGCGCCCCGACCAAGAGCTGCATTGACACCGTACTCCCGTACAAGCAGCACCTATCCATGCGATTCTCGACGCAGCTCCTGCATGCTGCTTCGTCGTGTGCTTAAAAGCACCATGGGGCTTGTTTGTCCCCACCTTCCTTTATTTGTCGCGGCGCACCCACCATGGGGTCGCACAGCGACAACCACGCCCACCCTCCCTCATTTCGTTCATATTTGCGGGTATGCTTCTTAGACCCTTTGGCCCCTCCAGAAAGCTTGTCATAATGCCAAAGCACATTTTCGGCAACGTGCCTGCGCCGCCCCCACCCTTCGAAGGATCCGTTATTGAAACCATGAGACGCATCGCACAGATAGCGGTGTGCCCGGTCGCGGCAGAGGCCGCGGACCAATCGACGGCTCCGACTGCACCTCCGGCCTCGGCATAAGCCATGGGCAAGGCCGCGGCCGCATCCCGCCACCTATCCCCTCCGAGTCAGAGGCACAACACATCCAACCTCGCGAGGAGGCACCGGACGTGGCCGTCTCCACTCCCATCCGCACCCAGCCAACCCGCCCGGTTATCACTAAAGGCATGATCACCGGGGGCGGCCCACAGCCCGCCCAAAGCCACGGCCCCGGTCCCGGGAGAGACACGTGGCGCACAAACACACAACCCCCCCCCTGCCCGGTCAACTCCGGTCCTGCCCTCCCCCACTCCGGAAGCTCCCCCCGGGCCATGCACCGCCTCCCGGAAGACATCACCACCAGAGACACCTCCACAGAGGCTATCCGCCGCACCCTCCTCGTCCAAGAAGCGGTCGACCGAATGGACCGTAGCTCCCCCCGCATCCGCATCGGCATCGCAAAAAGAATAGCCTCACTCAGCACGGGCGGCAATCTCCTCTCCCTCACTCCATCTCCCTCACCCGCTCTCCCCAGTGATGACCGAGGAAAAATCAGACTCATGCTCCGAGCTCGACGACTTGGTCGAAGAAGACTACATGGACGCAGACGGGGAAACGAAGGCCTCTGAGCCCCCCTGCCCACACAATACCCCCATGCGCCCCAACGAAGCGCCAATCGCAACCTCCGATGGCCTCGCGTCATCTACCACGTTCCCCAAAATTACAACCACCACTACCACATGCTTCAGACGGCACCTCTATTGGTGGCGGAGACCCCTGTACGGGGCGAGGGGCGGGGCGGGACGCCTCGGCTGCGTGCCTCAGTCCGCCTGCGCTTCCTCTGCGGGACATACCCACCAATGATAGTGGACGGCAACACGGCGCCGCCCTAGCTAGACGCCTACCCGAACAACGGGTTGAAGTTGCACATAGAGGCCAAACACCCTGAGGATGCCTAGGGCTCTGTAATGAACTGGGCGCGGAAGAAGGAGATACCGCGAAGTCGGAGACAGCACGTGAGGGGCGGCCCAAGGCTGCGACGGAAGGAGGAGGGGATGGCAAGGAAGAGGATGGCCGGTAGCCTGAGCTGTAATACACATGTGTCCCTACCATGGTTCCAGATGGCAGGCCCTAAGAGCACCTCGGTCTGGGCGGCGGAGAGCAGCTGTAAGGATATGCATCACACAAATCCCCATGTGGGTACCCAGTGCCTGGTTCGTTTTGCGCAATATCCTTACAGTTGGTGCTTCTACGCACTTGGATCCGGGTTCGATCCCGCGGAGAAGCACATATGATGTGATATCCCGCAATGTTGGACGACCCGGCCAATGCGGATCGCCGCCGAATCCAAGCCGAAACGTTGCTGGAGGAGGTCCTCCATCCTATGGGGGGGGGGGGGGGGGGGTGGAGTGTAAGGATATGTACCACACAAATCCCCATGTGGGTACCCAGTGCCTGGTGCGTTTTGCGCAGTATCCTTACAGCAGAGGCAGACTAGCATGTTGTAATCAATTTCAATTAGCGGTGTGCTCGCGAAATGGTTATGTACTACGAGGTACAGGCAGGTACTGGCGGCTGCGTTGATACTACACGCGCTGCGCATGCGTAGTACTGTAGTCGTGATATCGCCTTCTGCACCTAGCTCATGTAAATATACTGTAGTCGTGATGTCTCCTAGTACTGTAGTACCGCAGAACACGTTTCGACATGATCACATGAGGCACTGTGGTACATCAGGACGAGAATCAACTGCTGTACAGTAGTATATTAATGTGTGGAGAGTCGCGCCGCCCGCCGCCCGCGCCCGCGGCCCATGTATGTACGGCCCAAGTCGCTACATATCGGGACGGCGGCACACGGCCGGGTCATCGTGATATTCGGACATATTATTTACGATTAATAAGGATTTCTTTTTTCGCCCACGGGACACATTTATTATACATTCATGAAACCCCTGCAGCGTCTCTACGACTATACTACGGCCGTTTGAGTAGCCATCCAGTTGCGGAAAGCCGATCCATCGGTACCTGAGGGCGACACTCCGTTTTAGTCTACAAAGAAATTGCCGAAGCATTCTGTAGGACTAATGTAAGGCTAGTGACATAATTTTCCACATCGCAATGTTAGATCACCGTCTAAAACACGACGAATTCGAGGACTACCTGTAAGGAATGATCTAAACTAGTTTATGGGGTTTCCTCCATTGACCTAACCGCTTTTTAGCTACAAGTGCTGCTCAGTGGTACGGGAACTAGGCATCTGTTGTTGCGCCCTTTTTGGGTGCAGCACGAGTAGACATAAAAGCAGCCAGAACAGCTGAGCCTGCCATCTTCTTGATTTCACTGCGTTCCACGCAGCGATGTAAAAAACTGTCTCGTAACCAGTTGCGAGCAAGGTCACCCCATGTTGTTCAAGACCACACCCGGCTCGCCACCCGAGTGTGATATTCTCGTCCGTACGTCCGTGCGTTACCATGCCAGATGGAGAAGAACCCGTCGCTGAGCCGACGCAAGAGTAGCTGCAAGCAGATGTGCGAGCGCTGGCTACAGCTGTAGCGCAATTGACGGCTCGTGAGCGCGTTGTTGATGGAGAAGGGGCACATGGCTCCGGCTTCGGGCAGCGCATCGCGGGACAGCCGACAGGCAGCGGGGGAGCCGCAGAGCGCCTCGACTTGCTAGAGCTAGCCCAGAGCGGCCGTGTCGGAGCAAAATCCGTGAGTGCCGAGGATGACTACCTCGCGGTGCCAGAACTACTGCAGCGAGCAGAGTATGGTTCCGAGGCCGTTCGACCGGTCAGCCGAGTGCCTGGACTCTTTCCCCTGAGCACCGACCTAACGAACGAGTACCTCAAGCAGGATGACCGGCGTCTGCCGGCCCAAGAGGAGTATTTGTGGATGTCGTGTTTCGGGGCCCACATGGCCGCGCTTTTCGTGGCTCTCGACGAGCTGCTGCCCTACGTCCCTGCCACCAACCATGACTTCACCCCCTACCTCGCGAGAGCTCGGAACCACGCCGAGGCCATCGACAAGGCGTTTCGGTTTCGTTTGGCCTTCCTGCGGAGGCTAAATGAGATCAAGCGTGTGCACGGTGACCAAGGTGTTCTGGACGTGCTGCGAGCCCAGCATTTCCAGCCTGCTTCGGAGCATCTGGGTTCCGCGATTTTTTGGGACCTCATGAGGGACTACGAGCGCCGTGTCTTCGAGGCGACCGTTGCCAGCAGCGCGAAGGCGACCGCTACTGCTCGAGTGGCGGGTGCAGCTGCAGGTCGCGGGCGTGGGAGAGGGCGAGGCGGTGGACGCGGGCGTGGCCGCGAAGGTGAGCACGAGTGACGGTGTGGGGCGCCTTTCGTCGGAGCTGCTGGAGTTTTGCGAGGCCACCTTTCGGTGACCGCCGCAAGACGCACCCTTGGAGCTCAACGGCGAGATGAGCGCCCTGTGTCAAGACCTGACCCTCCCACCTTACAGACTTCCTTTAGACCTTCCTCGGTACGGCGCTTCTCACAACTACAGCCGAGTGCGGCTCAACCATCCGCACATCTACCTGCACATGGCGCGCGGCTCAACCAGCCGCTTTCTTAACCCCATCTCTGCGTCCGTCGGTTGTTACACTACGTGTTACAACTGGTTCGCAACGACCAAGTTTCGCGCGAGTACGTTACGCGCGTGACAGGCGCTACGAGCGCGAAGGGCGCGCGGGGCGGCCCTCTTACCTGAACCTAGCCCCGCAAACCCGTACCGATGCTACTGCAAATAAACCCGTCCAGCAGCTACCGGCCTACGGCCGGGAACCTAACCGCTGCTGCCGAGTACTTTGCGAACAGTAGTCGTACCGGTGAAACTCTGTCAGTAAAACGACGCACTTACGTGATTGACGAGCCCGAAGCTGTCGCTCCTTGGGCTGCTTCATTGCGATCCCGGCTGCAGGACGTGTTCGGCTCAGACGAGCTGGGCCAACGGACGCTCGACCTACTCTCCAGCTCCCTCAGCGCTCAGACACTCAAGAGCTACGCCGGCCGGCTGTCTCAGTTCGCGGAGTTCTGCCACGACTCCGAGAACATCAGCCCGCTAGAGGCGACTACTGCCACTGTCGTTCGGTATGTTGCCAGGATCGGCGAGCGGGGGCACATCGGAGCTACGTCGCTGCAACCTTATCTGTCTGCGATCAACACGTTCTTCGAGCTGCACAACCTCGACCCAATCGCTAAGGACAGCCTACACCTAACTTCAGCGAGGCGTGGGCTGATGCTGCGCTAGCGCCGACTGGACGCTGCTCCTTTGCGTGTCCCTCTGCATGCGGATGTAGCTTATCGCTTCGTCACAAAAGCCGAGCTGATTGTGTCTGCTCCCTACCCAGAGTACCACCACGACTTCCGAGCCCTCCTGGCCTCGGTTATCAACTTCATGTTCTTTGCCAGGGGTCTTACTGGCGGGTCCTGTCGAGTGCGAGACGTGCATGTCGACGACTACAACATCACCCTGCAAGTGTACCGAGAGAAGGGTCGCGCTGGTCGACGGGGACCCGACGACCTACGCGTACTTCTCCTCCCAGTGTCAGAGCACCCCCGAGTAGCATGTCTCCTGCACGTACTTCCTCGACCACGTCCAATCAGTCCCCCTTGTTACTGTTGGCTTGGCTGTGTCAAACTTCTGGGCTGTCATTTCCAATGAGCAGTCAAAACCTTGGACTGCGGCTACAATGTCAGACTGGCTGTCCACAGCCGTCCGTCTAGTCAACGCTGCCCCCCCTGCTGACACCTCCTGGACCTCGCACAGCCTTCGCAAGGGCGCAGCCTCTGCAGCGAACGCCATCGGAGTGCCACTGTCCCACATTCGCTACCAAGGCGGTTGGGCCACTAACTCTGACGTCGTTCTGCACTACATCGACCCCAACGTTCTTCCTTCACCTGGCGCATGGTTCTTCTTTGGACACATCGCCCCCCTACGCCACTTCCAAGTCCAACAGGACTCCGCAGCGGTGGCCTTCCCAGTGCCTCCTTCATGACTTGGCGCTACCTCTTCTCCGTCAATCCACCGCTCCAATCCTGCCAATTTCGGCTCTTGACTGTGTAAAACAGCCTGCGAGACCTTTTTGGCAAAGTCGAGTCGGATGTAAGGTTTCAGACTCAACTTTGAAACCTTACATCCGACCAACGAGCAGACGATCGGTACAGTACGGCAGCAGGGTCCCAGTAAGACCGCCATGGTTTTAAATTGGCGTGTGAGTGCATGTGTATTAAAGCCATCATGCGGACTGTGCATCGTAAATATTTAATATTAATACGTATATGCCGGCACGCAGTACCGGCCAATAAACAGGCACGAAGCACGGACGATGGATATGCACGAAATCCATGAGTAGCAGGTACGACAAGTAGCAGGTACGTCTCGGTACACATACAAGTGCCGTCAAGGTGTGGGCTAATCCTTACAAGCTACTGGAACTACACTGTCAGCACCATCTGTGTGCTCTGTCCTGAATTTGCAATGTCACCGCCAGTTCCTTGTCGCTAAAAATATGAATTCTTTTGCTGGGTGTGTGGATAGCTTTACAAGTGCTGCTCCACTCCATGTGCGAAAACCGCCATTTATATTACAATCATTATCCTGCCTTAACCAGGATTGATGTGTCTGTTTGGGTTTATACATAAACCTATGCACATGCCACGCTGCGGAGTGGCTGCGACCAGGCTCACGAGTGAGCTAATCACAGACCGTCTATGTCTTTTTCTAAGTTTGGTTCTATGGGTTTGGGCTGGGCGCTACCGGCTGTATGTCAGTCTGTACGCAGTCACGCATATATCATGCATGCATTGCTAATCAAGCCAGGTGGCCAGGCTCATCAGCCATGGCAACCAGTTCCTGCATTTTGTACGTGTCAGTTATCATTGGCCTGACGTCCCCAAGAGTGGCTAGCTTCTCCAGAAAAGGAAGCAGCTGCTTCAGCTCAGTGTCATTCTCATCCTCATACCAACTCTCAATCGGAATCCCATTGCCAATCTGAAAGCCAAAGGCATGAGGCGAGTTATCGACAATGATGGTGTGCTGTAGATCCCGGCCCAGCACGGTAAGATCCTTCAGGTAGTTGCCATCCACGTAGACACACGAGTCTCTGTACATGCGATGTTGGATCAGACGATGCTCTGGGTCAAGAATGTCCAGCAGCTGCTCAGCATACACCTGCTGCGACGCAGTGAAGATGACAACCTCAAACAGCTCCGCCGCCCTCTCCAAAAACTCGAAGAGGTACGGCCTCTGCCTGACGTTGACAACATGCTGCTGCTGGTTGAAGTCCACCACAAAGCTGAAGTCTGGGTCCGATCCACAGTCAAGAGAGGAATGCACCAGAGTTTCATCCAGGTCCAGAACCAGAGTCATCTTCTTGCAGCCAGCCTCCTTCTCAGGCAGGACTGGGTCGCGAGCGTCAGGCACGACGAGGTTGAGGGGGGGAAGATACTTCATGAAGCGGTAGGGATCGAACTCCGCGTAGACATCCTCCTCATCCTCAGACTCTTCTTCGTCTTCTGATTGATCATGAATGTTAACATCTGTCTCGGCAGCACAGTTGCCATTGTGGCCATCGTCATTGTACAGGCAATCAAGAGGCATTCGGGCTGCAATGTCGTCCAAGCTGACATCGGTGGAGATCGACCACTCCGAGTCTTCTCTGCGCAGAACGGTGCCATCTTCAGCGACGGCCAGCGGCTGCTTGCACACAGAGGTCGTGTCCTGTCCGGAAAGACCGGGAAGGAAGGCGTTGGCCATGGGCAACGCATGTTCATCCTGCATGTTGTGTGAGCCCTGACAGCCGAGAGAGGGCGAGGGGAAGGGGGGGCAGTCAGTAATCCAAATCTTAATCCATTACTGGGAAAATACATTAGCGTCCAAAAGCATAAATCTGTAGGGCAGCCAGTATCTCTGGTCACCTTGTGGGCCACTGTGCTCTCGTCATTTTCCAGTCCCTTGGAGCGGCGGGGGCCAGGCGCATGAATCTCGTCCGCGGCTACGTGAAGAGCAGGCAGGACCACGCGGATCAGAAACTCGCGTATACCAGAAGTTGCGGCGCAGAAACGTGGTAGTGGGACAAAACATACGGCCTCGAAAGAGGATACTGAGTTGTAGCCAAACCAAGTTGTAGCACCGGCGAGATCTGAAGACACGGGCGGAGGGACCTACATAACTACAAACGCATAACGACCACCAACCCAGCATGTACGCTGGTGGGTACATGCTGCGAGAAACCACGTCGTACCCGACGGCTCACTCCCGCGAAAAGGTGGCGAACCTGGCAAAGGTCTACACACACTACGAGGGTGCGTAATTTTTCTGTTCCTACAACCTACTTTTTTTTCAGGGGCTCAAGGCAGGCAGACATGGCAAGGAAAGCGAGCAGTGACTGGCACACAGCAAGTATACCAGATCGGACTGGATTTAGCTCTCACCCTTTCGCTTCAAAGCTGATCGAGGAGCCTGGGTGATAAGGCTAACATCCTGCGGCGGGTTGCCAACGTTGGCAGGTCGGTGACGAGTCGGTCCACAGGCAGCGGCGAGGGTTTCGCAGCCCAGACCAGGAGGCACGTCCGCCAAGAAAGGCGCTGCTGCTTCGGAGAGAGGGGACAGCAGAGAGACGTGACTCTGGGCCTCGGCGTCGGTGGCGAGCCAGTCGTCATATACGGTGGGGACGCGGCTGGCGTGGCAGCGGGCTTCTTCGTCCGCGAAAGACTGGAAGCACAGCTTCTGGAGCTGGGCGGAGCTGAGAGAGAGACGCGCGGCCCGGGCTACTTCAGGAGGCGGAAGCGGGTCCGTGATACCGGACCCCGCCGAGGGAGACGACGACGGTCCAACATCCAAGGCTGACTGCGGCATAATGGGCCGCGGTCACGGGGTCTCGGACGACGAGCCGGCTGCCGCTGACGAGCGGAGGGGGTTTGGTGGCACAGACGTCCGCCGGACAAGCGGAAAATAGTTTTTCTGAATATTTTTTCGTCGCGGTGGTGGGCGACGTGTCACCGCGTAGGATGCAAGAAAGGTGTGAGCTCAGCCGCAGGCCCCACTGCCTTTAGGATCGAGCTGGCTTCTTCCCTAGAGCGTGCCCCTCCCTTGCGCATGAAGTGAGGTAAGTACGAGGCCTACTGCGGGCGGACCCGCACGGTGGGACCCAACGAACGGATAGCTACGCGTATGCTGCCGCGGTAGCTGATTGCCAGCTTGTTCATGTACGTTTGCTTGGGCGCGGGGGGGGGGGGGGGGGGATTCCACACATGCAGCTGAACCAGTACTTAATGCGCGTCCTGGCTCTGGACCAAGCGCCGCCTGATGACGCGCGCGTCTTGCATGCGGCGATATCCCATAAATAGCGCACACAGTAGCGACTAGTAGTCGCAAGCAGATGATATGATATTATTCCCTTTTAATATGGTCCTTTTCGTATATATCCATGGCATTCCCGTTTTACTGCGTGGTTTGGCCGCGATGACTGGAGTGGGGGTGCCAGGTAGCGCGACGAAGCGCGAATAATGCTGCGAACCCGCAATAATATAATACATAGCGACTAGGAACTAGCGACTATATCATATTTTTAACGAGTATAGTACATGGAGTGCTCTAGCTCATGAAAATATATAGTACATGGAGTGCGTACGACACCTGTACGGGTATACCTGTCGACCTGTAGTCGTATATGGTACGTATGCGGCGTCCCAGTCGAATCATGTATAATAAATGCATACAGCGACTATATGCCATGATCTCCTTATGTATCGTATAATATAAAAATAACAACATATCGTATGTAATTATTATGGCAGTCGTCGTCGTCCTCTAGTAGCAGCAGTGCCAGATAGCATTACCGTCGCAGCGCCCCCGGTTGTTGCTCCCGCGCCGAGGTGGGTGCACCGGCCGGCCGCCCCGGTAGCCAGGCCCCACGGGCTCGGTACCCGCCCCCCCCCCTACTCGCCCATCTTCAGCCGGCGACGGTGTGGGGTGGGGTGCGGCGGACCACCTCTACGACGTGGACATGGTGCATATACCGGCGGAGATGTCCATGGATACGGCGGTGCCTATTGACTTTCAAGAAGCGTGGGAGGAGGCACAACGCTGCATGAATGAGCGGGTGGTGGCGGCGGTGGAGGCCGATGATCCCGTGGTGTTGGATAGGGCGTTGAAGTGGAAGTGCCTGCTGCCGCAATTGTTGCTTAGGGCCCCGAGCCGAGACGGGCGGCGGCGGCGGCAACAAGCCATGGCGTGGCGCTTTCGCGGAGAGGCGCATGACCGAACTCGTGCGCTCATGGGACGACGCGCGCACCGAGGCATTCTACGCCGGACATGCCCGTCAGCGTCAAACGGACGCTGGCCTCTTTGCGGCGCTAATCGTGGGCACTGCGGACACCGTTGTGGCGTTGGTGCAGGACGGAGAGCTCTCCCGAGCGGCGGGCCGACTATCATCTTCTAAGGTTATGGGCTCTTATCCGATCCTGCTATCCTCGCTCAGCTGCGCGACAAGCACCCGTCCCGTAGCCACCCGATCCGAGACGCCGCGTGTGACATTCCAGTCGACGAGGCCGCCCTGACGGTGGACATGCGCGTGCCGTACCATCGACTCAAGCAGCACGTGGCGGCGGGCCCTCAGGCATGCGCAACGGGTATCTCCGCTGCTTTGTGGGCGAATACGCCCCGGCGTCGGGGCCTGCGGCGGTCCGCGCCATGTCGGAGGTTGCCTCAATGTACTTCCAAGGTCGCCTGCCTTGGTGGTTCAACCGGCTCTTCGCCTCTGCTAGGGTCGTGGCACATGTCAAGAAGTAGCTAGGCGAGGGCAAGGCCCCGGACGTGCGGCATGTGGCAGTCGGGGAGGCGGAGCGGCACGCAGCGGAGCGGGCAGTGGTGGACAACATGAAGGAGGCATATGTGTCGGTGCTTGCTCCATCTCAGCTCGGCGTTGGCATTTCCGCGGCCGACTCTATGCTCATCCACGGCGTCCGGCTCATCGCCGAGAAGCTTGGCCCACGCGCCGTCATCGTCCACACCGACCTTCGCAACGCTTACAACGAAGCATGGCGCCCCACCATCATCCAACGCCACATCGAATGCTCTCCACTACACCCTGTCATCCCTGCGCTCCTAGCCTCCCTCTCCACGGATTCGTATCTGCTCGTGGACGATCGGTCCGCCCCTCTGCGGTCGGAGGACGGCATGCAACAGGGCGCACCGTTGGCCACGACTTCCTTTTGCGTCGCGATTCACCCCGAGGTGCAGCAATGTGACAGCACGTTGGAGGTCACTGACGGGGCGACGCTGATGATGGATTTTTGGTGGGCCTCCCGGAGCACGTGTGGCCGGCTCTTCACGTCTTCCGCACATCCATCAAGGCGACCGTGGGGCTTGAGGTGCGCTTCGACGAGATGCACGCGTACATCGCAGACATGGAGGCCGCGCGGCGTGAGGCTCCGGCCGACATCGAGTGGCCCGAGCTAGATGGCCATCACGGCATCGCGGTCCTCAACGTGCCGCTCGGATCGCCAGAGTATGTATGTGCAGGCGTACATGCGCGGCAAGGCGGAGGAGCTACGAGAGGAGGTGGACGCTAGCCTGAGCAAGCTCCTATCTGCCAAGCCCAGCCGTCGGTACACCCACGCCCTGCATCACCACGCATGGGCCATGCTCAAGCATTGCATGCCAACAAGGAGCTGGCGGTATTTCTAGACCATGCCAACAACTCTCGGCTTCGAAATGAGGTGTGCGCTCTCCCTGCCACATGTAGGGAACTGCCATCTTGTTCAACCAGCTCGATGCGGCGTCGGGCATGTGGACAGTGGCCATCCCCACCGCGCGGACGGTCACGACTCCGCAAGAGCTGCGGGAGGTCGCGGCCGTGTACTTCTTTCTGCCTAGCCCGTGCTTGGCCCCGGTGGTTGGGAGCCATATCATTCTGCCCTCGACAAAGCACAACCCCGTCATTGTTGACCTATACGGCGATGCGCTCATGAACCTCCCGAGGCCTGGAGACGCCCACTGGCGTGTACAAAACGACGCTATCGCAGACGCCTTCCACGATCACTGTGTTCACGATCTTGGTGTCGTACGCCGGGAGGTGGATGACTTGTTCCAGCAGGCAGTGCCTCTCGGCAACACCGACCCAGGGATGAACTCAAGGACCTAGTGCCGGACGCAAAGCTCTCCCTTCCGGCGTTCAACGTCGTGACCGGGAGCTATGATCCCCGGAGCTTGAAACCCACGTTGCTGGAGTTCAACTATGCGGTACGGGGTCAAGTACATTGCTCTGCCCCCGGCCATGGCTGTGGATCGTTTTGAGCGCTCCTTGTTGGGCAACATACAACGGGGGTTGGCAGCGCGAGATGCGGCGTGGCACAACACGGAGCCCGGACATAAGGGCCCTCTTCGAGACATCCTGGATATGTCGGAGTACACGAGCATGGTCTCCGGCACAGTGGGTGAGGTAAGCAAGGGGGTGCGCCGCACAGCGCACGGTATCGCATGCTTGGCTGCGGATCGGGGTGCTCTCTCATCGCGGGGTACTCGATGCACCACCCGGGCTCACTTGGAGGCCTTACTCGCAAGAGATTTCCTCGGGGTCCTGAGCTTGGGGGCCGCACGAGAGCGTGCTCGCTGCTTCATCCGACGGCGCAGATTCGCCTGCCATCCCGTTGCCGAAGCTGCACAGCACGTCCGAGGATCACCCTCTCACACACGTGCACGCGTGGCCCGGACTCTGAACCGTGTGCGCACCACTCATCCATCCCGTCTGATGCGCGATGCGGGCCGCTTTTAGGCGGCTTGCTGTGTTGATTTGTTTGTACTACTTTTAGCAGTAGGTGGCGGATTTGTTGATGCACTTCTTGTAATTCACACCAAATGCTACTATACGACTATTGCGGATTAATATTTATTAATGGTAAGCTGTAGTCATCTAGAGGTTTACACTACATTAGCTTTATTGTACTGTGCACGACCCCCGCGGTCGGCGCATGGACTAGATAGGGCCTTGCCTGCCGGCCCGCACCAGCACCACGACCTGAGGGATCCACCCTCGGGCACCGGCACTCTGCTTTGCGCTCACTACCTCAACCGCACTTGAGGTCTCAACTCTAGCAGCAGAGCAGAGTGTGAGCTTACTCTATGCCGACTACACAGCGCACGGCGCCCACGGCGCGACCCGAGTTTTATGACATCGTGTACGCTACATGTGGGCCCCGAAAAAGCCCTTCTGCCGGCACGCGACATTGCACTGTCGGCCCACTTATAGCACATGTCACAACCTTGACGCGAAAAACGGACCGACGGCTACGGAAGTGGACCGAGTCTTTGCCGAGCTCGCCCACGCCAAGTTATGTACCCCAGCAAGACGCATCGCCGTGTCCGGACAACTCGACCAACACCGCCAAGTGTTCAACGACAAGACCCCCGAGATCATCCTCTCCGAAACGGGCAAGGCCCGCGCGGCTGCCGCGTTCGCCAAGACCACCGCCCCCGACAATAATACAAGCCCGCCCCACCACATCGCTTCCCGCGGTAGCACCTGGCAGAGAAATTCCTGCATGCATTTGTCAATGTTGCAGGTGAGATTGAAGCTACCACCGTGTGCTCCCACATTTTGCAGTGCCATATCCCCGATTACATTTGGTGGTATGGCGACCAGTCGAACTATGGCTGCCACGGGTCCGAGCGCACTCACTCGGTCACAAAGACTGCCTACCGGAGGGGCACTGCTGGGCACCCAGAGTTCAGGGTAGGGGAGATCTTTGGCGACATGAAAATTCATGAAAGCCACCAACATGAGCTGGCCACACTAGAGCGGCCGAAGCGGGGCCCGCGGGGCAGGAAGCGCGCTACGCCCACGTAGAGCCCCCCCCCCCCCCCGGGGCACCAATCAGCGGGCTGCGCCCACGGGAGCTGCATCACCGCAGCCCCCTCCCCCATAGAACCATTGTGATAGCTTTTTCGTGACATTTGCAATCCAAAGTTTGAGAGATGTAGTGAAAATGTTACAGCGCGCGGCTAGCGCATGGCCGTCGCCTTCCTATCGGCGAGCATGTTCTTTCCCTCACGCACTCTCTTGCGCTGCTCTCTCTCAAGGCGGGCGCCTGGGCATCCCTAAGCATGCCGACATCCCTCTGCATGCTGGGGGACTCCGTGTTGCTAATAGATAGCTTGCATACTGTCCCATCGGCACGTCGGGGCTTCCGAGAGCCTTGGGGTGGGAGAGCCACCGGAGGTGGCTGGCGGCCTAACATCTTCATGCGCCACGACGTCGCGCATGTACAACGCTATCTCTGGCGCCCTGCGGACACCAGCAGGTCCGCCTCCGGCACTCCAACATCATGCTGCTCCTTCCAACATCACCGGAGGCCCGCCTCCGGATTGGCCTCAATGGCCGTCCACGGCTTGGCATACTCAGGCGGCGGCCCGCGCTGCCACTTCTTGACGTATGCCTGGAAGTCCCGCGGCTAGTCCACTGCCCAAACCTGACGGTGGGAAGGGTGACGACATTGTACACCACTTTCATGGTAAACAACTTTGTCCCCTTCCCATACTTTGAAGAGCGCACGGACAAAGTGAGCGGGGGGACTAGGGCGCGGATAGTGCCAGCCGGTGCGAAGGAGAATTTCCCGAAGCCACGCGACGAGAAGTCCGCCAGCAGCCCGAGGAACCGCTCCAGCTCCTCGCAAGTGCTGATGGCGAAGTCTCGGAGGGTGGAGCTCAACGACGAGGGCTCGTACAGCTTCATGCCCTCCCGGTAGGCGAGAGCCTCCAGGATGCCGACGCCAATGAGATGCCACTCGGTGTATTTGCCGGAGATGCCGCCCTTGGCGCCGACTAGGCACTCGAAGACCTTGTAGCCCACCATGGTCTTCTCCGCCTCGACATCATGGGGGATGAAGCGGCTGATGGCGTCCTGCTTGCACGACCGACAGAGCGTGCCGGCCGGTATCCTGAAGGGCGGGCGGGGGGCGGCAACAAAAAAGTTAGAATGGCATGTAGCGACTACGTCTGGCATTACGAGTTAATTGTAATTATCAATCACCTAACCCCGCCGCCATCGCTTCGGCACGTTGCGGGACTCACTTGTAGAGCATGCGGGTGAGCTGCCCGCATATCGACGTCCGTAATGTGGAAGGCCTCCGCCTCAGCGAGGCATG
Source organism: Tetraselmis striata (assembly GCA_006384855.1). Classification (NCBI taxonomy): domain Eukaryota; kingdom Viridiplantae; phylum Chlorophyta; class Chlorodendrophyceae; order Chlorodendrales; family Chlorodendraceae; genus Tetraselmis; species Tetraselmis striata. Next base: position 19,194 of record VCJN01000097.1, on the reverse strand, counting down.
GCAAGCAGTAAGCGGCACCGCGTGCTGCGACGGTGCCGTGATTGACGAAACGCTCCGGGGCCGTTAGGACGCGCCCGGTATTCAAGGACAGCTCCAAATCGTCCTCCTCTTCGGTCCCCTCGCACTCCCACGCCAACGCACTACCCACCACGTCCTCGTCCTCATTCGAGGACAGGTCCATGAACATGGTGCCGTTGTGGTTCGGATAGCGGGGGTTGGTCCGGGTTGCGCGGCCGGGTTGGCTGCGGGTGGGTGCCGCGCCCCCGCCGGTGCCATCCTCCCACTCGCGCTCTGCCACAAAAATACCCATCCATGGAAACGCGACTGAGGAACTGTAAAACACACCAGGAGAGAATCTACTAGGACAGAAAGTTGCCCAATACACGTGGCTAATTCGAATTAACCGTGAAAAATAGGATAATTAAATTAGGAGAATTAATTAGGAGAATTAAATTCTCCTAACCGTGAAAAGCTTTTTACCTAGGCCGAGCATACCAGCGGCATTGGTGCGAAGTTGAGGGGTGTGTGTGGGTGGGCGTGCACGCACTGAACATGGTCTTGAGGGTGGCCAAGGAGATCCCGAACTGCTTGGCCTCTGAGACGACCATATCAGCCGCGCCAGGCAGACGAAAGTCCCGTTTTGGGTCCATGACGCCCCCGCCCGCGGGGGCCGGTGCTGCGGTTGGTAGTTGCGGGGCGGTGGATGGCCGGGAATGAGAATGTGGGTGGGACGAGTGGGTGGGCATGTACATGGCGCCGTGCCGCCGCAGCCGCACGCGTGAAACTGCTGCGTGGGCGGAAAACGGCATTTTGGATATAACATATTTGGGCAGTTTTCGCATTGTGGTACGGGTTACCGCGGGAAGCGATGTGACCGAGTCCGCCGAGAGGCGCAAGCAACGCGAGCAAGCCGCAGCGGCACGGAAGGCCGCAGAGACGGCCGCAGCAACCGACAAGGCGGGCAAGGCCAAGGTCACCAAGCGACGGTGTGACCCGCCGCGCCAACTCATGTACGCCTACTTCCCTCTACATGCGACACCGCGGGCGGAGAAGATGGCGCGACAGGGGGAGCATCGGCGCGAGCGGACACGTTACATCGGCTCGAGATGGATGCACCCTCTCACGACTAATTGCCGGTCGATGTAACGGCTGAACTTTCTGTCTAACGCTGTCATGGGCCGCTGTCGTACGATGCGGGCAGCTGGTTGGCCATACTGAACGAGGCGAGGAACTGTGGATGGTGGGAAACGCTGGGTGATATGCCGACGGCGGGTGGGTGCTGGTTGAGTACATGGATTTGGGTTCGGTATTGGTAGCTGTGAGAAGCCGACAATTTCGCTGCACCGTGTGCCAACCAGCCCCTTGCGCGCAGCACTACAAGCCGTTTGGCAGCCCCATCGTATAGAGATAGTTAGTCGCTTCTCTCATTACTGTTGATTTGGCTTGTGTAGACGCGTACCGTCGAATTACAAGCTCATTACGGGACCCTTCCTTGTTAAGGGGTAGTTACGCGCGACGTACGACCCTCGGCACATGTGTTCTCATTTACACGCTAAATACGGTCGTCATACGGGATATGGCTCAGGGCGGTGAACACAATTTTGCGGATATTACGCTATGGATACGCAGAAAGCCGGGTACTCGCACTACAGTACTGCTACGATCTGCGCTGTATAATATACAGTTAAATCCTATATATTATAATAATAATATACTATGCTGTAATAATATATTATTATATTAATTAAAAATTTTATAAAATTGTATACAATATTATTATATTCAATAATTATGATATGTTGATACGTATATTACATATTTACATAGGAACAAATTATGATATAACACTCATGTAAGATGATGATGATATGATATGTATATTAAGACGACTCGCGCGGAGACGACGACGACGGCGACTCGACTCGTAGCTGCTCGTCCCCCAGCACCCTTCATCATGGTTGTCAAGTGTCCGATGAGGGTGTCGTCTCGTTGTATTTTACCTCATTTGTACCCGACGCGACGCGTGCCCAGATCTTGAACCCATTACCATGCCCCCCCCCCCCCCCCCCACGGGATCTGTAATGGGCAGTGGCGTTCAAAACGCCTCCGTCGACGGTCCATGCCATACTCCCACGAGCCGGAGGCTGGAGTCCACCCTGAAAGGTGCAGTGAGTCGGCGGGTGGGTGACTTAACTGCGTAGAGGATTATAATTTCACAAGGGTTGACCAGCCCGTGCTGCGTTACTTTTTGATGTCGCTCCTGCAGATGAAGACAAGGCAGTGATGTCAGCTGTTTTTGACGAATGCTGACCGCACGACACTCAGATTCCTTAGGCTAGCTCGAGGTCTGCGAGGTGACGCCGCACTGGGAAGCCGCATGTGAGTCGAGTTTGTTTTCCCACTTGTTCGAGTACACTACAGCCACCGCCGGCGCGACAAGCAGTCAACACGCATACTGACTTTCGCAGTTGTTGTGTCAGACCCCCGCCCAGTCCCTACGTTCGGCGGTAAGCCGATCGTATCGACTGTTCAGCGCAACAAGTAAGGTTATGTAGCTGCCGCTGGTGAGCACCGTTGCGTCGCCAAAGCTCCACGGCTTGGTGGGCGTGCTGGCGCAGCAGCAGAAGAGGGCGGGCCGCATCATCAAGCACAACACTACCAATAACGCGGTCAGAACCTAGTCGCCACGCGAGCCGTCTCCGGCGACAACGTCGACGAGGGTAGTAGCCCGGAGCCCCCGGCTTAGAAGGCCAAGCAAGCAGCTCGCCAAGCCGGCGGCTGGAGGGCCGGCCCGGGGCCGGGGTGGTGCCGGGGCCAGGGCGGGCGGTGGCTGGGGCGTTCGGGTCGCGGGCCGCCGGGCGCCGGGCCGCCGTAGCCGCTGCCTCCACCCGCGAGCAGCTGGCGGGCCGCCACGTGGCGGTCCCCGCCGAAACCGGATGTAAATAATTTATTCCGCCAGCCCACTGGCGACTGCCGCGCGCCTCGCCGCCCTCTGCCGCGCGCCCGCTCACTGGTTGTGCCGCGCGCGCGCTATCGCGGATTAGGCCAGAGCGCAGCGAGATCGGGCTTCTAGAGGCAGATGCAAAAATAGTCCGCTGTTGATGATGCGTCGTGATGATGAGTGATATGCGCCTGATGGGGTTTATTACGAGTATGTCACGGAATGGCTACATATGAGTGTCATACTATTGGTAAGATTACAGGATACATACAGGGTATTGAAGTATAATTACGAAGTCGTGCGGGAGCTAGTGATAGGTAGCATTCATTCTCTGGTAGTGTCATACCGGCACGGTATACTATTTTCTACTATTTCCCGCCCGCCCGCCCTTCGGTGCTTTGAATTTATGTTGCGATTCGACACTGATTGTTGCTTGGATGTTGATTCTACGGTGAATATTGATGATGCTTCTGGTGTTGAGGGACTTTATTGGCACTGTTTGGACTGAACATGCTCAATAATATGTGTGGGATTAGTCGTTTGGTTCGAGTGGTGTTTTAATGCCGGAGCTTGCTTGGTGGCCGGAAAACTAGTGTGTGGTGGCTAGCAGTGGCAGCGATTTTCTGGCATCTCATTCTTGTAACGGATACCTTTGTGACCAACATGGTATATACACCAGAGTTGTGCCGAACTCACATCGGCCGAGCTCGGACCGAACTGAATTCAGGGAGTTCGGCCGAATACAATTCGGACCGAACTGTTGAACGGCAGTTTGGACTGAACCAAACAACTGAAATGTCCGAACTTCCCGAAACGAACTGAGTTCGGTCCGAACTACCACCGAAATGCCACCGAACTGCGGTCTAAATATGCCTCGAGCCGGATGATGCTGCAATGGGTAACATGCAGTGGCAACATGTTGCAAGCAACAATTTGGTGTCGTTCGATGTCTCCACGACCTCGTCGCCGCGTTCATGAGACGTGATGGGCGGCGACTCCATATCAGGCTGACAATGGACATAATGGTTTAGATTTCATTGGGTGTTGGAGTGTGGAAGTGCTGCCTGGTGGACGGCTAGATAGATGGCGGCCGGTGCACCAATTTGGTGCACCATATCTGGAGGGGTTATCGAGCGTGCGCGGTAAGTTTCTCACCGTAGAACACCTTATCTCCATGTACGGACCCCACGGTAACTTGATGGGGGGATCTTTAGTGAGTTATGGAGTAGTTCGGAGACCCCCTAGTTCGGGCGATTTTCGAGGCGGTTCAGTCCGAATTGGATTCGGGGCTTAACTTCGGTTTCGGCCCGAACTCCCGAACCACCCCAAACTGAAGTAAGTTCGGCACTACTCTTGTACAGACTGAGGCTAAATACAATTGACTGTGTACTGTGTCACAATTGTGCTGCCTTGAAAGGAAGCACATGCGTGAAAACTGGTGATTAACTTGGGGCTACTGCCGTTTAAAACGTACTCGGAGTTGTATAGTACAGAATATAGGGACTACATTTTATACAATGTACAGTACGAACATTCACATATTCGCGTTGACGATTTGACGGTGCGAACGCTGGCGGGCCGCCCACCGCCAAGCCGCAATTGCTTGTCGCCGAAGCAATTCGCCGAAGCATCTTCTGCTGGCGCGCGCGGGAAGGATGAGTAGGTGCGATTGCCAACACAAACGGTAAACTAAAACTATACTATACTGGTAGGAGCGACCACTTCCCGGCGGGGTCGCGGCCGCGCGCGCGGCACGTGATGGTGCTCATGCGCATGCGTCGCGTCGCTCGTCGGCTTGTGTTGCTATGACCCGGGTCATTGGCGGCAAGCGTATTCGCCGCGGTTGATGGCCTACCCCGGGGCGGTGGTCTCTTTGGTTCCTGGCAGCTTGGCGACTTCGTGGTTCCCTCGGCTCTGCTTTGCTCCCTGGCCTCCTGCTCGACCTTGTTTTCAGGCTTATGTCTCTCTTTTGCTGGCAACCTTTCAGAGTTGCTGTTAGTTCTTTTTGTAGTGCGCACATGTTAAAAGTCCTGATGTAAAAGCGACTACCACCCGGTCGGTGGTACTGCCGTACCAAACTGGGATGAATAATTACAAAAAAGACAGTAACAAATGCCGTACGGGTATACCATATCGCTAAACTGCTGGTACACATACGAAATTATTTACATGAGCTAGCAGCAGAAGGCGATATCCGAAATCACATACGAAATGGTGGCGGGTGATGATAATGAGCAGCAGCAGAGGCGCGCCACCTATGGATTCCGCATAGTCGCTAGTAGCTACAGGCATATCATACCCGTACCATAATTACGAGGTAGCTGCAGAAGGCGATATCAGAAAATCACCAGAAAAGGACAATTGGAAAGGTCCTCTACAGAAACTGCGAGGTGGAAGCAGTAGCAGGAGAAGATGCAGAATGGGCACGAGCCCACGCATCGGACTTGGCCATCTGCACACCGGCAGAGAGAATGCCGCCCAGGGTACCATGCACGCAAGCAGAGACCCGTTGCAACAGCTCCCGCCGTGTGCGCGACAGGTGACGGCGGAACTCGGCAGGTTGGCTAGCGACAAAGTTCCGAAGTGCATGAACGGACTGACCACGAAGGAAGCATGAGGTCGGGGTGGAAGGACCGCCAGGGAAGTTGCGCGCAGCCAGCAACACCGTGAAGATGAAGACCACCGCCGTCAAAGCGGACTTCCCGAGACGGCCGCGGTCCTCAACCCCAAAAGGGTAGTACCGGTGAACACCCTGCACCGGGGCGGAAGACGCCCGGTCCGCTGCCAACTTGCCATGCTCTGCCTCGGTCGCCGCGATCCCCGGGGTGCACCAGCGGGGGTCGTTGCTCCAAGTGGGGGTCGTGGAGGACACGCCCGCAAAGTCGATAATGTAATTGCACCCCCCCCCCCCCCCCCCGCCCGCCCCACCACCCCGCCAGCGTCAAGTCCGACGGCCGCGAGCGGTCCGCTGGGCGCAGCCCACTCATCTCAATGGTCAATTCGCCGGCTCCCGAGCGGTCCCGGTCAAGCACCGCCCCCGCGTCAATTGCCACAGATGCCCACAGATTCTTCAAAGCGGTATGCATGCGGTGCTTGTAGTTCGCTACGGGGCAGACGGGTAGATGATCCACAATGAAATCCGTAGCGCTCCGGTTCGAGCCATCCGTAGAGCGAAGCCATAAGAGATCAATACCACACGTGGGGCCAGGACAAGTGACAAGCGCGGAACCTCCGCGCGGGCAAAAGCCCAGCACCCGCGCAGCGGCGGCCGAATAAGCAGCATGGGGAATCTTGCGGGCGGACTCGTGATCCGACTGGAAAAGCGATAGGGAGCCCGGCCCGCACGCGTTGTACATGCGCAGGTTATCAAGGCACGAGGCCGCGGCACCAGTACGTTGGAAGCTGAGATCGAGGGCCACGAAGTCACGCAAGCGAATCGCACGGCTGAGGTGGCGTTAGGCAACCATGGACGTGGGCTGATCATCGGAGACCGCCCGAACCCGTACCCGAGGGCGGAGCAGTAGAACGTGGCAGCGATTTTGGGAGGGAAACCGTTGCTGCTGGCGGAGGGTGTGCCACTAAATCGCCAGGCGACGGTATCTTCGGAGCTACAAAAGCGGACGTAGTAACGGTATTGGCAGTAATCGTACCACCGATAGGAAGCAATTGCTGGGCAGCAGAGGCGGCCTCACCAGTACCAACTCCAAGAGGAGTGGCCGTAAAAGGAGATGTGGTGATGCGCAGTCCTCCGCTAGTGCTCGTACCCGTATAGGCCGTAGTACCAGCTGCTGGATCCGATGCAACGGTGGTCGTAGCATTACTGACCGTAAGTAACGCGAAGATGTCGTGGGCGTGCCCATACGCCGCGCGTGCGCGCCGCACATCTTCCTGCGGTAACGTGGTGAGGGCCAGTACAGTCTCGTACACGCGGCGCGTCTCACGCGCCCATGGCGAAGCACTCGTAGCCACAGACGATACCTTGGCGCGGACCGCCTCGTACAAGGGGCCGAGGGCGGGCCCGCACTCCCTTACCAGCTGTGGCAGGACAACCGATTGCGCGGAATAAAACGCCGCATGGGCCTCAGACTGCAGCAAGGCCAGAGTCATACCGCCAAAATCCGCGGGCATACTCACCTGAACGATCGCAGCCTTCATGCGCGGTGTAGACTGGTGGCAAGCGTCCAAGCCAAGCAGCGAAAACGCAGCCGAAATGTTTGCGGCGTCCACGGCCTCAAAGAACGGGCCCAGCTCCGACGGCGGCATCATGCGGCTAAGGAAGCCAGTCTGCCGCACCGCACATACGACCAGCAACCGCATGGCCCCATGGTGCCAGCCGTATCCCGACGTGCCAAAGGAGGCTATGCGCTCCAACAGTGTGGCGTGGGCCTCCCGGCGCCGCCCCAACGCGCCGGTCATCCACTCGGGGTAATGGCTAATTGGGGCACCCAGGTACACGGCGCCATCCTGGACAGGATCATCGGCCGGGGCCCGAAATCCTCCCGGGGCCAACTTCTCCCGTACCGTCCGCAACTCGGTAGTATGGTATGGTATTATTGCGACTGTGCATGTAGCGACTAGCGACTACGGGGAATCCTTAGATGGCGCGCGCCTGGTGCTGCTCATTATCATCATCCACGATTTCGTATGTGTACCAGCATGTGAGGAGATATTCTCACGATATTTTCACGATGCACTCTCGCAGTGTGTCATCAACAGATCCTCCGCGCTTTTGATGGAGCGCGGTTATCAAAAGCTACCTCATGACATTAAAGCGCGAAGTCCACGGATCGAATCCCGGTGTGGGTCGGTTCGCGGATGTCACGCATTACAAACGATATTATATGACCGTAGGATGACGGACCCGGTGGTAGTGGGAAGCCTAGTGCCACTCGGTCCAGTCGGGTCGGCGGCGGCGGGCTTGGGGGAGCGGCGAGTCACCACTCTGACGTCTGCTGGCAGTTTTTGAACGCCGATTTTGGGGCTGAGGGTGCGGATCAGGTTTGTCACAGTCCGGCCGCGCGACTCCTCGTCCATAGCTTGGTGCTGGGCCACCAGATCGCCGAACAACATGGCTACATGGCTAGAACCGTCCGTGCCGGCGGGGAGGCCGGTCATGAGCAGATGGGATGGACATTGCAGCACGCCTATCTGGCGGCGGGTTGCTGGTGGGAGCTGGGTGCCTACGATTTTTTTTGCAGTGGCGACCGTGCGGATCGCTGGCTGTTGCACTTTACCGCCCCGCAGCGCGGCCAGAAAGGTGCCGACCCCGGCGTCTTGTTGCTGCTCAGATATGTCTGTGTCCATGCTGGCTGTGGTGGTGTCCTCTTGGAGGGCCTGCTCTTCACGCCACTGTGGGCGCAAGCCGGCAGTTGGCCTTGTGGTGGGTCGTCCGGTCGTCGGACAGTCCACCGTTTTGCAGGAGGATCACGCTACCAGTACCAATACTTTAGGCGCGCCGGCTCGCCCGGGTTTAGTGCATACGCAATACTTCGCCCGGTGTTAAGGGCCGGCTGGAAAGTGAGAAGTATGCCCCGCCGGCTCCCACGTACGCCGACATCGCCGACGCGCTTTCAGTCGATGGCGTCGCCGCGGGCGCCGCGTGGGCGCCGAGGATTGACGCCGCAGCCAGGTCGCTCCAACCCGCCCGCGTCAGGCACCACCCGGCCGACGTGGTGGCTTTCGATGAGGTCGCCGCCGCGTGGCTAGCCAAGGCGCGCCGTGCTGGCCGAGCGGCCCGCCGTCGGGAGAGGGGGGGGGGGGGGGGGGGGGGGGGGCGCCGCGCCGGTGGAGCGGGACAGTCGTCAGTGCTGCCGTCGCCCGCTTTGCCGCCCGTCGCTGCGTTCCGGGGCGTCGCAGCGCCCCTGGTTGTTGCTCCCGCGCCGCCAGAGGTGGGTGCGCCGGCCGGCCACCCCGGTAGCCAGGCCTCACGGGCTCGGTATCCGCCCCCCCCCCCCCCCCCCCTTCTCGCCCATCTCCAGCCGGCGACGGGCCAGGGTGCGGTGGACCATCTCTCCGACGTGGACATGGTGCACATGCCGGCGGAGATGTCCATGGAGACGGCGGTGCCTATTGACTTTCAAGAAACGTGGGCGGAGGCACAACGCTGCGTGAATGAGCGGGTGGTGGCGGCGGTGGAGGCCGATGACCCCGCAGTGTTGGATAGGGCGTTGAAGTGGAAGTACATGCTGCTGCAATTGTTGATTATTAGGGCCCCGAGCCGAGACGGGCGGCGGCGGCGGCAACAAGCCTTGGCGTGGCGCTTCCGGGCTTTCGCGGAGAGGCGCATGACCGAACTCGTGCGCTCATGGGACGACGCGCGCACCGAGGCGTTCTACGCCGGACATGCCCGCCATCGTCGAACGGACGCCGATCTCTTTGCGGCTCTGCTCATGGGCACCGTGGACACCGTTGTGGCGTTGGTGGAGGACGAAGAGCTCTCCCGAGCGGCGGGCCGACTATCTTCTAAGGGTATGGGCGACCTATCCGATCCTGCTATCCTCGCCAAGCTGCGCGACAAGCACCCGTCCCGTAGCCACCCGATCCGAGACGCCGCATATTCCGGTCGACGAGGCCGCCCTGGCGGTGGACATGCGCGTGCCGTACCAACAACTCAAGTAGCACGTGGCGGCGGGGCCCTCAGGCATGCGCAACGAGTATCTGCGGCGCTTGGTGGGCGAATACGTATTCGCCCAGCTGCGCAACGAGTATGCTTGGTGGGCGAATACGCCCCGGCGTCCGGGCCTGCGGCGGTCCGCGCCATGTCGGAGGTTGCCTCCATGTACCTCCAAGGTCGCTTGCCCGGTTGGTTCAATCGGCTCTTCGCCTCTGTTAGGCTCGTGGCACATGTCAAGGGGCAAAACGAGGGGAGGGCCCGGGCACATGTCAAGGGGCTAAATGTCGTCGCTCACATGTCGTGGCACATGTCAAGGGGCTAAACGAGGGGGGGGGGGGGGGGGGGGGGGCGGGACGCGCGGCATGTGGCAGTGGGGGAGGCGGAGCGGCGCGCAGCGGAGCGGGCAATAGTGGTGCTGGACAACATGAAGGAGGCATATGTGTCGGGGCTTGCTCCATCTCAGCTCGGCGTTGGCATTCCCGCGGGCGACTCTATGCTCATCCACGGCGTCCGGCTCATCGCCGAGAAGCTTGGCCCACGTGCCGTCATTGTCCACACCGACCTTCGCAACGCTTACAACGATGCATGGCGCCGCACCATCATCCAACGCCACATCGAGTGCTTTCCACTACACCATGTCATCCTTGCGCTCCTAGCCTCCCTCTCCACGGATTCGTATCTGGTCGTGGACGACCGGTCCGCCCCTCTGCGGTCGGAGGACGGCGTGCAACATGGCGCACCTTTGGCCACGACTTCCTTTTGCGTCGTCGCGATTCACCCCGAGGTGCAGCACTGTGACATCACGTTGGAGGTCACTGACGGGGCGGCGCGCTTCAACGCCGACGATGGATTTTGGTGGGCCTCCCGGAGCACGTGTGGCCGGCTCTTCACGCCTTCCGCACGTCCATCAAGGCGTCCGTGGGGCTTCGACAAGATGCATGCGTATAACGCAGACATGGAGGCTGCGCGGCGTGAGGCTCCGGCCGACATCGAGTGTCATGAGCTAGATGGCCATCACGGCATCGCGGTCCTCAACGTGCCGCTCGGGTTGCCAAAGTATGTATGTGCAAGCGTACATGCGCGGCAAGGCGGAGGAGCTCCGTGAGGAGGTGGACGCTAGCCTGAGCAAGCTTCTATCTGCCAAGCCCAACCGTCAGTACACCCACGCCCTGCATCACCACGCATGGGCCCTGCTCAAGCATTGCTTGCAACACAAGGCGGGGTATTGGCTCCGCAACTGCCTTCCGTCCGAGATGGAGGGCTTTGCGGTGGCGGTGGATGCCACCGTCCTCGCTGCGGTCGGACGGGTGCTAGGGGTCTCTTTTGACCCCTCCACGTACGGCACAGGCACCAATCCGGTGGTCACCGATTTCCTAGCGGAGCTTTTGCACGACCCCGACCCCATGGCAGCGGAGGTGGCTACCTTGAGCGAGGATGCAGTGGCCATGGCGCGCAGAAGGCTTCACCTCACCACTCGGTTGAAGGGCGTCGGCATCCGCCGCATGGCTACTGCTCGTGATGCCGTCGTTATCGGCTGCATGAATGACATCCTCCCACACTGGTTCTTACGTACCACCTCTCGTACCGGGCTTGCAGTACTTACCGCCAAGGGTGGGCAAGGCGTGTAATGTGACTCCATGAGGGCGATACGGTACCGTAGTGGTGAAATTGTACCACATGTCAGACCGCGGGAGGGCATTATAATGCTTGCACGTGATGATCACGTGATGACCAATAGTCGCTACTAGTCGCTCTAGTAGTCGCTACTGACGATGCCAGTAGTGCTGACCGCCGCGCGGGCGAGCAGCAGCAGAGGCTGAATGACCACGTGCGCATGATCACGTGCGTATTTTCCGCTGCCATATAGCATATTTCTCGGTTGTGTATGAATTTAGCAGCCTTAGCGGCCAGGAGCCATAATCCTTGCCACTATGCATGGATGTAGGACCCCTCCCCCGGAGAACCGGTGTGCCCAAGGTTCCTACCTAGGAACTCCGGCACCAACACCCCCACCCCTGGTTTCTTTGACCCACAGCTCGGGTCCGTACTTGGTCGAGGCAGCTTCAACGCAACTTCTTCCGCTCGCCGGTTTGACCACTTTCTCAACGATGCTCATGGGTCGGACAGCTACGCCGCGGAGATGCGCGAGGCGTGGGTCCGCCTCCAAGCGGCTACTGCTGGCCATCTCGGCGACGCATATGCGCACGTGATGGAGCGGGAAGTGGAGGCTTCGCCGGGCTCGCAACAGAAGCTGACTGCACTTCTAGACCAGACCAACAACTAACTCTCGGCTTCGAAATGAGGTGTGCGCTCTCCCTGTCACATGTAGGGAACTGCCATCTTGTTCAACCAGCTCGACGCGGCGTCGGGCATGTGGACAGTGGCCATCCCCACTGCGCGGACGGTCACGACTCTGCAAGAGCTGCGGGAGGTCGCGGCCGTGTCCTTCTTTCTGCCTAGCCCGTGCTTGGCCCCGGTGGTTGGGAGCCAATTTTTTCTGCCCTCGACAGAGCACAACCCCGTCACTGTTGACCTATATGGCGACGCGCTCATGAACCTCCCGAGGCCTGGAGACGCCCACTGGCGTGTACAGCACGACGCTATCGCAGACGCCTTCCTCGATCACTGTGTTCACGACCTTGGTATCGCTGTACGGCGGGAGGTGGATGACTTGTTCCAGCAGGCAGTGCCTCTCGGCAACACCGTACCCAAGGATGAACTCAAGGACCTAGTGCCGGACGCAAAGCTCTTTCTTCCGGCGTTCAACGTCGTGACCAGGAGCTATGATCCCCGGCGCTTGAAGTCCACGCTGCTGGAGTTCAAGGCTATGCGGTACGGGGTCAAGTACACTGCAGTGCCCCGGGCCACGGCTGTGGATCGGTTTGAGCGCTCCCTGTTGGGCGACATACAACGGGGGTTGGCAGCGCGGGATGCGGCGTGGCACAACACGGAGCCCGGTCCTCTTCGAGACATCCTGGATATGTCGGAGTACACGGGCTTGGTCTTCGGCACTGTGGGTGAGGTGAGCATGGGGGTGCGCCGCACAGCGCACGGTATCGCATGCGTGGCTGCGGATCGGGGTGCCCTCTCATCGCGGGGTACTCGGTGCACCACCCGGGCTCACCATGAGGCCTTGCTCGCAAGAGATTTCCTCGGGGTCTTGAGCTTGGTGGGCGCTCGAGAGCGCCCTCGCTGCCTCATCATCAGACGGCGCAGATTCGTCTGCCATCCCGTTGCAGAAGTTGCACAGCACGTCCGAGGATCGCCCTCACACACACGTGCACGCGAGGCCCGGACTCTGAACCGTGTGCGCATCACTCATCCATCCCGCCTCATGCGGGATGCGGGCCGCTTTTATTAGGCGGCTTCCTGTGTTGATTTTTTGGTACTACTTGTAGAAGTAGGTGGGTTTGTTACTGCCCTGCTTCTTGTAATTCACACCGGCTTCGGGTACCAGTACCAGCGGCCGCTTTTAGGCGGTTGATGTGTTGATTTTCTAGTAGTACTTTTAGCAGTGTAGGTGGATGTGATATACTGCCTTTTTTGTAATTCACACCAGCACCAGCTACGGTATCGGTCTAGAAATATGCCTTTTAGTTAGCAGCAAATATGATAATAAATAGCAGTATATATAATAATAGCAGTAAGAAATATGCCTTTTAGTTATGATAAAAGTTGGTTATGGTTATGGTCTTGGTTATGATAAAAGTTCGCCCCGGGACACCGGCCGAAGCCGCCCCAGCACTGGACCTCTTGCGCGAACTGCAGGTGTGGCATCGGCCGTAGACCATTATTGCCTATTAATTTAACTTTTTGGGTACAGGGAGAGCGTCAAGAGAACGCACGCAAAGTACTGGGGAAGGAAAAAGCTTACATTTAAGCACAACCCTCTTATTGCCTAATTCGAGCCCCCAGGGGCCGATGCATCGACCGGCTTTTTCCTTCCCCAGTACTTTGCGTCCATTCTCTTGACGCTCTCCATGTAACCAAAAAGTAAATCAACCGGGTAAGCCCGGGACACGCGCCGGGCCGATATTGCCGAAGTACATCGACCAGTGTTTTAGACGGTGATCCAACAGTGTTGGAAATTCCGTCACTAGGCTTTAATTAGTCTTGCGAAATGCTTCGGCAATTTGCTTGATGACTACAGGCATAACGGAGCGTCGCCTACCCAGGGCTTTCCGTAACTCGCTGCCCAAACGGCCGTCGTAGAGAGGCTGCAAGGGTTTCACTGGTGCCAGTCCTGTCCCGGGGGCGGGAAAAAAACATCCACCAGGAGTCGAACCCGGGATGTCTCGCATTCGCGACGACCGGCGGTCAACCGAGCGGACGACAAGGGATGTACCTGCCTAAACGGCCGTCGTAGAGACGCTGCAAGGGTTTCACTGGTGCCAGTCCTGTCCCGGGGGCGGGAAAAAAAAAAAAGGGATGTACCTTTTAGCAGTACAGGGTAGGTGGATTTGTCACTGCCTTTTTTGTAATTCACAACAGTACCAGGTATGTCTGCTTTTGGTCATCAACTCATCATATGGGGGGCTCTGCGCCCGTCGACGTATTCAGGGTGACGTTCATGTGACGGATATGACTCCACCGTGTGCCCGGTTCCGATAACTGAAGTTGTTTATTGTACGAGTATACTCATTCAAGCGTCAATATCGTGAAATGTACTAATACCTGTCATGTCACTGCTTCCGAGAAAGTGTCAAAAAGGAATAAACATCCCAACACTTTTTGGCGGTGGAGCCGCTAAGCACCAACTCAACGTTGCATCGGAGCCGCTCCCTGTACTTAACCGTGTTTGAAGAGGCTGCGCTTTATATTAAAGATATATGATGTAGATTATCACATTACATCCATCACCATCAACAACATCACGAGTGCGCCAAAGGTTTACAACTGGTACGCACACTGTCCGGCACTGTACTATTTATTGCTGTACGGTACTGGTACGGGATACGGGGCCCGTCTGTCCGCTCGGTGGTCTCCCAGTCAGGAGATCCCAGGATCGAATCCCGGCTGTCAGTTCAGGGCAATACCAACCGGGCCCGTGTCCCGGGTTTACCCGCCGGTTGATGCATCAGTATTCCGACAGTTGATGCATCAGTATGACGGTAGCCCATACGGGTTCGAATAATGAGGCAGCAATGGTCTAACGCAATCATGATTGAATATCCTGGTTTAGGAGACAAAATCCTGGAAAATCGTGGGGGGGGGGGGGGGGGGGGGGGGGGGCAGTTGGTTCGACGGTGCAAATTGCGTTCGACACTCTAGACACATGCGAAAAGTATGGACCCGACGGGCGGTGGCCACGGCCGAGCCCCCGCCGGCCATCGGGCGGCGGCACCCGCCCAACCCGCCCGCACCGCCGGGCATGCGCGGGTCAACATCGGTTGCCGCCGTGCGTGGGGCGCGAGTAATGTGCAGCGGCTGCGCGTACACTAGCCTCCCGGTCCACCTTGCGTAATGAACTTCTAACAAGTAGACCCGTTGCATGAGTGTGGAATCCAGAGAGCCGCAAGGATCAATCCTAGTAGTCGCTACAGTGTACAGCCCCGCGTCCGCCGACCCGGGGCTTGGCGTCCGTCGACGGACGGGCGGCGAGGCGGATGGGTGACGACGGTCGTCCGGCGTCCGGCGACGGAAGATCGACGGCGTCCGGCCTCCGCACAACACTTCCCGCAGTAACCCGTACGATGTTGCGAAAACTACCCGAATATACGATCCTATATGCGGTTCGCGCTCTTAGTACAATGTGCACGTGCGGCAACGCGACGCGCACATCGCCCATTCTTGCCCATGCTCGAGCCTCTAGCAAGCCTACAACTGTCTACCACCGACACCGCGACCGCCCGTAGCCCCATAAGCACCTCTTTATGCGGCGATGGTGGGCGGGCCGCGACCGCTACGGCCGCGCAGGCGGCGTGCTGCGGGATCTCCGTGGCGACCCCGCGGCAACCGATCTGAGCGCCGCCCCAACCATAAACTTCACACCAATGGCAGAGGCTCCGTCGGACCAGCTAGGGGATATCGTACACTACTAGTTATGCCTTCTATTTTGACTAATCTGCCTTTCTATCCGAGCGGTTTTTGCCCTAAAGGCGTACTACGGTGTCGGCAAAACGCGACGAATCCATGATGCATGGGGGTGGTCAATTGGGCAGCGGTCGCAAGGGTGGACCTCGCAGCCGCCGTCCCGGGACATACACGCGCCCCGAGCCAGCCACGATCGCCCTGTGTCCTCGAAGGAGGCAGGAGGTAGGGCTACTGGGTGGGCGGGAGCCGGTGGGTTGGACGGGGGTGACTGCGCTAGTGGATGCATGATTCGCCGCCCGCAGTGCCGGGCGGGTACTTAGGGCGGCGCGATGCAGATCCCGCGGGGCAGGGGCGCGGCGCGCACGGACATATCATTCGTACCGTATTCGGATCGCGAAATGTCGTATGGGTTACCGCGGGAAGTGTTGTGCGGGTCCGGGCCAGTGCAACGCGATGACCGTGGCGGCGGCGCCCGATTGTCGCAGTTTGTCCGCCAAATCGTCCAACAACGTCCACGGGGGATTGCCATAATTGCGTTCCCTGCGCCACAATTCGTCCGGCAAATGGAGAGAATCCACAGCTTCGCAGTGTGGGTCGCGCCATTGGGAATTGTACCGTGGAAGTTGCGCGTCATCCATCGTCGCAAATATGTCGATGGTGTAGGGACCCCACAAACGTAGCAAGTACGCGAATATCCGCGGATTGAGATGCCAGTCGGCGTCCTCCAGCTCCCGGCAGAGTCGGTCCGCCCAAACGTTGGCCGCGGACTGGATGTGCCGGGGCCTGATGGAGATGTCGTGGATGTCCAGGAGGTGCCATGGCTTGCGGAGCTCCTCCATCATGACCGGCGACCGAGAGGTAAGGTTGGTCAGCGCTGCCACCACGGCCGTGTTGTCCTCGTGCAACAAGACGCGCCGTCCTCGGAGATGCGGCAGGGACGATTCGACCGCATGACGTACCACGCGAAGCTCCTTCCACGTGATGTGATGCACACGGTCGTCCACGTACCAGAAACCGCGCGCATGGTAAGTGCTGTTGTTGTTCAGCACATCCCCCCATCCATACGAGCTGGAGTTTTCGTGTAGATTCGCGGTCTCCACCGGCTTGTACATAGAGCGACCATTATGTTGCGCATGCACCTCTGTCAACCATTCCAGATCGCGGCGCAGCTGGTTCGTAATCTTGACGTGCCCGCCCAATCCCTGCCGGGTTGCGAGGGCGCAGTGCAACTCTCGCAAGAAGAAGCGGGCCGGCACGATTGCCAAGTACAGAAACTGAGCCTTTCCCGCAAAAGACGCCAGTTGCCGGGCCGGGAGCAAGCGTCTGTCGGAGGCCGCGCGGCCCAGCCAGGAGAGAGCGGGCGGCCTTGGCCAGGGCAATGACCTTCTCCTCGGGGGCGCGGAACTCGCCGCGATGCAGGTCGACGATCAACCTACCCCAAGTGAGGGCCGACTTGGGTGGGCTCCCAGACTCCCTTGTTGGGGTTGCGCATCATGCCGGGGAGATCCAGCAGGGTGTCCAACCGGACGCGTAGCTTTAGGGCTGCTTCGCAGAAGTCGGCGAGGAAAAGAAAGTCGTCCATGTACGGTAGGAGCCGCTCGCCCCGCCAACAGTGTTGCGCATGAAGCGGTGAGTAGGCTTGGACGGGGCCGTGGGAGGTGACGATGAGTCGCGCCGCTTCATGGGCGTCCGCAGGTAGTCCGTAAAGGCCGATGTTAACTTGCAAAAGTAGTACGACGAGCATGTCCAGCCCATCGGTAGGCACGCCAGTCGCCAACTCGCCACAACCCCCCCCCGGTAGTTCATGGTGAAGAAGTCGCAATCTTCCTCCCGAATCCCAATGGCGTAGTAGCCATCGGCCAGGTCCATCGAAACGAACCTGTCGCCTGCGCGCGCCTGCGCGCGCCAGGTGCCGCAGGTGCTTGAGCGTCTCGTAGGACATCTTGAGGGTCTTGCACCACTTGTTGAGCTCCCGTAGGTCGATGATGAGGCGCCACTTGTTGGTGCCGAGCTTGGGGACTAGAAACAATGTGGATACCCACTTGTCCCATCGTCCTCGCTCCCACGCGCCAATAGCCTCGAAGCGGGGTAGTTCCGTCATAACCATGAAGTCCAGTTGTGCTTGAGTGGCGTCGCGCATAGAGACACCGTGGTTGTAGGGGCGAGGGTGTTCTCCGTTCTTGAAGCGGATCCGGACTCTTTGGCGGATATAGCTCAAGACTTGTCCGCTCGCGCCGATGCTCTCCCAGTCGCGCCAATTTCTCCGCACGCGGTGTCGCATGTAGAGGGAGGTAGGCGCGAGTACACGAGTCGGCGCGGCGGGCCACACCGCCTCACTTGGCGACCTTGGCCATGGTCGTGTCGGTTGCTGCGGCCGTCGCCGCGGCCTTCCGGGCCGCTGCGGCGTGCTCGCGTTGCTTGCGCCTCTCGGCGGACTCGGAAGAGGCGGGCTTTTCGGGGGTGGCCTTGGCGAACGCGGCCGCGGCACGGGCCTTGCCCGCTGCGGAGAGGCTGATATCCAGGGTCTTGTCGTCGAACGCTCGGCAGAGCTGGTCGAGTTTCCCGGACACGGCGATGCGTCTTGGGGTGCAGATTTTGACGTGGGCGAGCTCGGCGATGACTCGGTCCGCTTCCGTAGCCGTCGGTCCGTTCTTGGCGAGTTGGAGGTAGCCCAGCCGCGAACAGATGGCATCCTCCGTCGCCAAGTGGGTGCGGTAGCACGCTCGGAGCTCGGGCAAGGGCCGGAACATTGCTTTCCGAAAGCGACTCCGTAGCGCCACGCATCGCCTCGTTGGCGCATTCACTGAAGAAGGCATAGCAGCCTAGATGCAGGTACTTGTCGTACGCTGCCCAACTCCGCTCCTCCACGAGGCCGCGGGCCGTGTCGTCGGTCAAGGTCCAGAGGCGAGGCTCATCGGCGTCGCGCGGGGGTCGCTCCGGACCGGGGGCGGGGGTGGGGGGGTGACTCGGCCGTAGTATGCAAAGTCGACGCACTCGAGTTGCCTCGTTGTCGGGTTCGTCCAGCTCATCACGAAGGGGCTCTCGCGCTTCTTGCTCACCACCCTCGGGCGAAGGCGCGCCCGCGGGGTTGGTTGAGTGGGTGCCTTCGGGAGGAGGCGGGTTAGGGGGGGGGGGGGGGGGGGGGGGGGGCGAGTCGAGCGAGCAAGGTGCTTGCATAAGCACGGTGACCAACAGAATCATGTAGCTCATACAATATCTTATTGATGATGTCACGATTGGTTGGTATGCAAAGACGTCCATGTCTCCAAAAATAACCATCGTGCTCTACCACATGACCGGACTGCTTCCACCCCCCCCATAAGGAGTAGAACGCGTCCTCTGCATATCCAGCCTTAATAAGGTGGAGAATATTGTCATCAAGGCTAAGTGACGACGCACTTACAGCCGACAATACCGCAGTACATGGGCGATGTTCACTCACGAGTGATTCAGCCGCGTCCGGCACATCCCCGGTCCAATATAAGCCACCGAAACCAATCGGCTTAAAATCCGGTCTACGCGACAACGGATCGGCTTCATTCCACTTGCCCTTTCGGTATGCAAGAGATATGGACCCAATAAACGGCTGCAAGTCGCGTACATAGCG